>JANLJB010029248.1:0-14136 GCA_026212285.1 Bursera cuneata | reverse complement strand
ATAGTACTGTTTATGGTACAGTTAACTGACGATCCGGATTCCAGAGAAATGAAAC
The DNA here is from genome assembly GCA_026212285.1 of Bursera cuneata. Taxonomy (NCBI): domain Eukaryota; kingdom Viridiplantae; phylum Streptophyta; class Magnoliopsida; order Sapindales; family Burseraceae; genus Bursera; species Bursera cuneata. Next base: position 14,081 of record JANLJB010029248.1, on the reverse strand, counting down.
TGACAGTCCGAATTCGAAAGAAGTAAAACTGATGGTCTGATACTGTTCATGGTACTGTTCACTGACGGTCCGAGGGTACTGTTCATAACACTGTTATGCGGTTTGTTTGATTTTTATAAAAATAGATGTGAGGATAAATAGGGAATATAAGGAAAATATCACCGTTGAGGGCTAGTTGAATGAGAGAAATATGGATACTGAATTATTTTTTAAAGACCACCGCCTCCCCCCCCCCCCAAAAGGCTATTTCGGTAAATTCCCCTTTCTTCTTCGCCACCACCGTCACCGTCTTCCTCCTTGCTGTTAACCACCGGCCACCATTGCCCATCAAAAATAGCAGAGCCCACAGAACTAAAATCAAAACCAAACACCAAAACACCTCATTTCTTCTTCATATTCTTCATAAACCAATTCTGTTGGCAGTTGCAAGGAAACCTTCGTAAACCTCCATCACTACCACAACCTATATGTGCCACCCGCTCCCTCTCCCAGCCTCCCATCCTCCACGCCTATGCTCGCCACCACAAGAAGTGCCATTCTTCGTTTCACAAGTCCCGATTGTCACGGTAGCTAGCTGTAGCTAGTTGCTGTGAAGGGTGTAATTTGCAAATTAGAGAATTGGGATTTGGGTTGTTCCTTGGAACCCATTGAAGGTTTGTGTCAACTATCAATCAGGGTAACTTTTTCTTCTGTTGGTAAGTCTTTTCATTTTTTGTTTTTCTTAATCTTATTGTCAATTTTTTTTTTTGATATCAAACCCATTTTTCATATGTTCTCTTCCTATTCCTTGAATGGTTTTCTAAGGTTTTCTTTTAGATTGATATTAGAATATTGTTCGGTCGTTGATCAAATGACAGATTCAATGTGCGATTTTTAGCAAATGATCTAACTTCACCGAAATGCAGAGAAAGTTCTGATTTTTCTTTCTCTACTTCATTGTCAATCGCTTGGATTTTGATGAATTTTCCCATTTTCTTTAATTTTTCTGGTTTTGAATTGGGGTTATGTTATGCCTATAGTGGGTTCTACAATTTAAGAAAATCGCGTATTGGTATACAAGTGTTTTGGATTTTTTTTGGGATTTTTGCTGGATTTTTGTAGTTTTCTTTTACAAGATATGATATGTGGCTTCCGATAATTTACAGTTTCGTTATCATTTTAAAACTGCAATAGCACTACCAGATTACGTATTTGAATCCAGTTCAATTGCTCATACAGATTAAATTTTTTGGATTGCGGCAGGTGTTGACCAAGCCTTATATTAATTGACTTCTTCCGGGCTCTTGACTTCTGCACCAAACTGGGGTGTGTATGTAGTTGTGAAATTAACGTGATGTAGGCTATTTAAACAACCGTCATACTTTTTCCCTGTTGTGTAGGCAAAGAACAATGCATTTCAGATTCAAACAGGTCCTGTTAGTTGTGCTGTTCTCCATAGTGTTATTGGGATGTGTTACAGCAGAGTCTGAGAGTGAATTTCACAGTAGATAAGAGCTGCTTCTCGCAAAAATGGAGGAAGCAATGTCATAGATGGAACTGGTACTGAGAATGCCATAAATTTTGATGACATCAATAGTGGGCTGGGTGAGAGGAAGAGTAGTTACACCAGAGTATCTGTGTCTACAGTAGCTTTATTTAAATTGGTAATGGCTGCTGCCACTGGTTTAGGTGCTGTCCCATTTTTCTTTGTGGAGCTTGATCCTTAATGGTCAGGAATATGCAATGGAATAGTTGCTGGTGTTATGCTGGCCACAAACTTTGACCTCATACAAGAAGGGCAGGACCATGGTATAGGTAATTGGGTTGTGATTGGGATTTTAGCTGGTGGCATTTTCATTTTACTTTGTAAGAAGGAAATAGCTATGGTCATTTATTTATCATTACTAAGTTTGGTCCCTCTTTCATTGTGAATATACTCACTGTTTCCCAGATTTCTTTTCATGAGTTAACTATTCATAGTGGATAAACATTTATCATTTGTTAAATATTGTTACAAAACACTAGAAAAACAAGCACAATTTCTTCTAATATGCATCTGTAGAGATCATAAGTTAAAGTTGTGTATATTTGACTTAATGGTTATGTTTCCTACTCATGCATTTGCATATGTTTGTATGGTTACCTATGATTAAAGTTACCAACTTCTCATAGCATTAAACGTCGTGTCCTTTCAGTTTGAACAATATGGCGAGGTAAGTATGTTGGACATAAAAGGTGCAGATGCAGCTAAAGTTGTTCTTGTCATTGGAATGATGACTCTTCATTCATTTGGAGAGGGCACTGGTGTGGGAGTTTTATTCACAGTGTTTAAGAAACGCTGCAAGTGAAGGATATTCACGGCGTTTAAAAAACACTGCAAGTGAAGGATATTCACAGCATTTAAAAAATGCTATAAAAGGCTTCTATGGATAGGTTTTTTTAAGCACTATAAATATCTTCTACTTACAGCGTTTTTTACGGTGTTTAAAAAACGCTGTAAAAATCGGACTATTATTGACGGCGTCGCTACCCACAACGTTTTCAAAAACATTGTAAAAATATTTTTACAGTGTTTGAAAGATTGATATTCTTGTAGTGAAGATACACTCCTCAAATCTCAAAACATTTCAAGAAAGGAGCTAAAGCATGGTTCGAAGAAGCAACAAAGGCAGTGAAGAATTAAAGCAAAAGTGTAAATCACTTTCGCAGCTCAAGATTCCTGATATAGGACAACTTATCCTGCAAAATGATGAGAGTGATTACTATTGGGGAGCTATTCTTCTTGAAGAAGATAAACACGGGAAAAAACGAGCGTATGGTTATAAATATAGGAAGTTTTTTAAACCTTAAATTCATTACCCATCTTTAAAGAAAGAAGTTCTAGCTATGGTAAAAGTTATCAAAAAATTCAAATTCTTTCTTTCTCTTAATGAATTTATTGTTGAAACAGATTAAATGTATCTATAAGGGTTGTTAAGAAAAAGCGAAGGAGAGATTCTTGATCCATAGTTGGCAAGATGGTCTGAACAGTTGGCAAGATGGTCTGAACAATTGTCAAGATTCAAGTTTGTTGTCATACATATCAAACACTACAGGAATATGGACTTTTTATAGCATTTAAAAAATACTATAAATATATTTTTATAGCATTTAAAAACATTATAAATATGTTTTTACAACATTTTTAGAAACATTATAGGTGGTGATGCTATAAATACGAGTCTATCAATTACAGTATTTTTTTAGCGCGGTAAAAAAGTGTTTTTTACAACATTTTTTAAATACGGTAAATAAATACTTTTTACAGCTTTTAAAAATTATTGTAAATAGATATTTTTTACAGCGTTTAAAAAATGTTGTAAAAAGCGTTTATTTATAGCTTTTTTAAACACTGTAAGTTAACAATTTTTACAACGTCTATAAAATGTTGTAAGTAAAGTCTTTTCACGGTATTTTATAAACGCTGTAAATAATTGTTAGGCATCTGGATTGACATAAATTATAACATTTTTTAAACGCTGTAACAAGTTATTATCAACGTTTTAAAAACGTTGTAATGTACTTTTTATTTTTTAAATATTTATTGTTTTTTTTAAATTTTTGTAATTTTATTCAACTGACTTCCTCCCTACCTGGCTATTGAAATAATTGGTTTCCGTGCTCATCATTCATCATCAACCAAATATTGTAAATTATAAATTTCACAATAAATAACATAGTTTAATATTCTTATATATAATAAATAAATAAATTGTTTAATACAACTAAGTATTCTATACAACTATACACAACTTTATTTTTTGAACAAACGTCACCAAACTATATCACATGTTCCCACTCAATCTAATAATTTAAATTGAGCATTCTCAATATTATTTGAATTGCATCCACCATCAGTAGTTGTCTTGTTCATCTATTATGATAGAACAAGAAACAAATTAAATTAAAATCATAGCAAAATCAATAACAACCAACAAAATCTAAGGTAGATCATTTAAAGAAGTCATATATGTCAATTCTATTAAACAACGGGTTAATACAGGCCCAAATTAATGTTTCTCTACTTTTTACGAAAACAAACTACAACATGAGTTACTTTATTATGGCCCATTATACATCAGCTGGTAGTGTACATATTTTTTAAAGAAAGGACTTGAATATTAAATTTTACAACCTTCAGATCAAATGTAAAGTATAAGGATTACAAAGAAATGAAAAAAAAAAAAGCAGATTATATTTGTGTAGTATCTAGATGCGTCTTGGCTATTCCCACCTGTATTCAACTTTATGCATCTTGGTCCATTATACGGGTTAAAAGAAAATTTGTAACCTTAAAGTCTTGAAATTTATCCAACTAATTTAACCTTGTTAATATTTTAGAAGAGATATAGTATTAACAAATAAAAAAGAAGAGTAAAGACAATCTAATTCTTTTAGTAGGTACAAAGTTGCAGAAATTGTACTCTATACTCATCTATAGAGAATAATAAATAAATCAATAAGTTCTTTAATTAAAAAAAGAAAGATAAGTCAATTTCTACACATGAATATATCATGATCCATACTATTAATACTCCTTTCTTCACTTGAATATATTCTATTTCTAGTTTGTGCAAACAGCTGATTAGAGCAAGGATTTTGCCATCTAAATTTCCCTTTCATCATTAACTTCCATTTGTAATTTATGCAGCTTATTGGACCAGCAAATTATCCCTTTTAAATGCCTTTTTCATGTTATAAATACTTCTGAGAAGTCCAAAAATTGAAAAAATAATCATCGGAGAAGCATTGTTTCTCATACAATTATATAAAACTATGTAAATTGATGTCTATCCTCACTAAACTATGTGACGAAGACACAAAATTATATAGAACTTTCTCAGGTCTGCAAATCATATAATGGGCAACTAAAATGCATATTCAAGAGATAATATATAATGAATATAATTCATGCACCTTCAGAATGATAAATGGTAGATGCGCCTTCACTATTATAAATATGATTAAGTCTAAAATAATACAAGGTAAATAATATACACATTCTTTGTAGGTAATTTTTTATATTCATGAGGAAGCGACTTACACTTTGAATTATCAATTCGTCGTATGTTAATGGAGTATGAAGAATTTCTTCATTTTCTCATCCTTACATATGGAGCTCTGCTTCTGGCCACTTCCTTTTGGCAAATCCTTCACTAGTTTGTTTTCTGAAACAACCTGTTACAACAAAAAAAAAAAAAAACCCCAAAACAAAGGGTTTTTAAAAGTATTTTTTAGGGTTTATACACAAGGCATAAACATGACCAACCATTTGCGAAATTAAAATTAAAAGTGCATAAATATCTCATCTTCAAGCTATTTTCCAGTCATTAATTTATCAAAAAACGAAGTGTTTCACATGCAATTTTCTAAACCTTTGTCCATCTCACGGTAAAATTTCAACTCAAGTTGATGGGTAATTTTGATCCACAGCACAAAGACTACATGTCTCCATGAACAGTTCAGAAAAAAAGGTGTATATTTTCTTATTAGATGATCGATCAAAACAATATTAATGTAACTACTAACAACTGCACAACAGTAACCAAACAACTATAAACAGCCTCCCTTCATTATCTAATGATTGGATCAATTACTTGATGATTTCATGTAAGTTGATGCAACTTCTAAATTAACAAATAAGGGGTTAGATGAACAGAGAAGCATGTCCCCACCCTCTGGCTAATTAAAACTAGCGGTAAAAATATATTAAGGTTCACAAATTAGCCATATATATGATAAATTTCATGTTCTTACTCCTGAATTTGATGTTTACAAAGATCAAATAATGGACCATCAAGCTTATTGCCACACCATGTAGCAGCCGACTTAAAATGTTTGACAAATAAGTATGCACCAATTGATCAATACTAAAATTGTTGTATGTGTACTTGATAGATTGGTTTTGAGCATGATTTTAATACTTTTATACTTGTCATTTGCTGAGTTTTTGAGTTGTTCTCATTGGATTTATGTTAATTTTGTAGAAAAGAGAAGAATTCCAAGAGAAGGCATGATTTTTAAGTCTAAAACAGAGCAAAAATGAACAAAACGGTGTCATTGAGGACAGTAGCTCAGCACTGCGGCATAGATATGGAACTGTTGCAGCACAAATTCCCGAGAGCTATCGCTGCGGCGTAGCCATAGACCTTTGCGGTGGTGATCCGAGTGCAGAATTGGTTCACATTCCAGAGAGTTATCGCTATGGCGCAATTGAAGGACCGCCACGGCGCTTATGCGGGGAGATTTCACCCTTTCAAGTCAGAGAGTTACCGCTGCGGCGTTGTTAGCTTACCGCCGCGGCATTGTCCCGATATTCCTAGAGCGTGCTTTATAATTTTTAGAGAAAAAGACAAGTTTGTCCCTCCTTTTTAACCTAACCTAGGATATCATATTTAAGGAGTTTTTAGAAAGAAACAAAGGGAGAGCCCTCAAGGAGAGAAGTCAATGCCACTCTGGAGAACGAAGCTGAGATTGGAGATCATCTTCGGAGAGCTTTGATGAAATTCTTGATGGGTTCCTTCTATTCCATTGTTTTGTTTAATTTTGTCATGAGTAGCTAAATTCTTTGTGATTGAGAGAAACTTTATGTAGTTAAACAATGATTCAATGAAATTATGTCTATTATCCCATTGGTTTTGTGACTAATTTCAAAGGATAAATGTGAATTTCTGTGTTTATTCTTCAATTACCTGTTTGTTTGATTAGGTGTACAACTAAGAGATCAGATTAGGTAATTCATTGTTAACCCAGGGTTCTTAATACGTAATCGTTAGGGATTCTAGGTATCAGTAACAATTTGCAATGATCAACTGCAAAGTAATTCATAGTCTCAGGTTAAAGATTCATGTTTGTTGGGTTTTGCTTGGTCTAGTTATACCTTCTATGTGCTTTGCGTCTATTGGATTAAACTTAGTAAGCATTCTTCTTGGTTGTTGAATAGGTAGGGTTAATTAATAAGCGTATATTTAATTAACGAAGAAGGATAGGTGGATGCATTACAATAGATATAAAATGAATCAGGCTAGAGTTCTTAACGGAGGAACTGATTCCTTCTTCACATAAACTGAATTGGGATAATTAAATTAATTGAGTTGATGAGGTTAGCAAATTAAAGTATTCCTTCAATCACCTTTGTCTCATTGTGTTCTTCATTCAATTTAGTTGCAATTTTTATTTTATTAATTTTGTTAATCATAATTCCCCTTGCATCTTAGGAAAATTAGGTTTTAGAAAATAAGACTTAAGTTTATTTCAAAATAATCATAATCCAGTCTCTATAGGTTTGACCTTTGCTCTCACTATATCACTTGACACATTCAGGGGATAAGTAAGGAATTACTTTTGGGTGATCGATTTGGTCATGCCAGTACTTATTAAGCTTCCAAGTCTGATTATCTGATGTGATCCCCCACTTGCCTTAGGTTGAAGAGGGCAAATATTTCCCCATGCACATCATACAAAACATTAAGGTAGACTTATGTCAGTTAAAGCAGATTTGATCCTATGCAGTTCACATTGCAAATTTCAGGCAGTACCTATCAAATCTGTCAATTAATGATAGTTTTTTGTGCAAATTTCATACAACATCTAGCCAAAAACTGGTTAAAATCTGCAACAATATGAACTCTGTTTTCTGGGCAAAATCTGCCTAATTCTCGAACTTCAAAAGATATGTAATTGATAGCAATAAATTCACTTACATCTCACTTACAATACAACAAAACCATAGAAACATGCCCCTATACAAATTCACATAAAAGAAGAGTCGCAAATGATTTAAACACAGAGAAGCCCTCAGCATTAGGTCCCTAGCATTTCTCAAACTCATAGAGAGATGTAAGTGACAGCAAATGTATAACAATAATCACATGAATTTGCAAGTGTAGCAATATTATCACCCTAGTAAGCTTTTCAATTCATTTCTAATTTGACAAACAAAATTATGCAACAAACCACAACGTCCAGATGCAAGACCATTTTAAAGATACTGAAAAGCAAAAGCAATTTCTTGACTCAGAAACCTTCAAAGGAGAATTCTACATTTCTAGAAAAACTCATTTAGAACATTAAAAAGGATTTTTTTAGAGCATATGCCCAAATGCAAATCACTAAAATGGCATTTTATCTAAAAAATTTAAACTGATATAATGAAAAATGAAGAGAACTGATAAGAAGAAACCAAGGATAGAGTGCTGACAATAGACATACTAGATTGGCAAGTTTGAAGACTGGAACTGTGGCCAGAGAAAGGTGAACAAATGAAAACTTTTGAGGAGCAGATGTAAAGAAGAGTTTTGCCATGGAATTGGAATGGCAGAGAAGAATTCTCACTAAGATAGAAGGAAAAAAATTACTGCCAAAGAGCAAAAGCCCAAAGAATAATCAACAATGCAGAACTCAAATCTCAAAACGCATACAAAATCAAGTCAAATGAAATACAATTTCAACAAAAATCTACTGTTCAAGTAATTTACCTTTCACGACGCAGAGAAGTAAGGAAGATCTTGGGTGATCTATTGATTTGACCCAAAAAACATTCGAAAACCAGAGGAACAAAGAAGATATTCAACCCAAACAGTACCATTCAAGGAAAAACGCAGCAGATGAGAAGCAGAGGATAAAAAATGAAAAGAGAGAGAGCTAGTACTGTGAAATGATGTTGAACAAAATAGTATGTTGATGAGTGATTTTATTTTTCTGTTTTTATTATTATACAGCGTTTAGATTACGTTTTTAATTTTTTTTTCACAGCATTAAACACTGTAACCAAGAGTGAGATGCTTGCTTAAACTTTGTAATAGCATTTTTTAAAAAAACGATGTAACGAGATGCTATAAAAAGTGGTATTTGTTGTAGTGAAAGGAGAATCCAAGACAGTTGCTAACTTTCTATCAAGACCAATTCAGCTAGTCCATATGACTTCAGAATTTGTTCCAATAGAGCTTGAAGAGACATTTCAAGAAGAAGAACAAAGATTATATGCTTTAAGAAGGCTTCCTGAATCTTACTAGAGCAACCTAAGGAGGAGATATAGACTGTTTCTTCTAAAACAATTTTTTTGGAATTCTGTGAAAACTTTCCAAATTCTCAGACAAGATGTTGAGGATAGGGTCTTTAATGATCATGATAATCCTGAAAGATCCACTTCAATAATGCTTTGGTTATGGGATTTGATGTATAGAATATAATTTTCTTATGAAAATCCCTAGAAAAATGATTTTTCTTATATAGGTCAACATGGAGGGTATGAATACTCAAGTTGTTTACTCCAAGCCCAAATCAAAACATAATGGATCATGCTATTTTCTCCATCGGGCCTATCTTCTTCCATGTCATGGATGAAAAAAAAAATTTTGGACATTTTATTATTCCCAATACTATACCTTCCTCATATTACGCCTTCTGGTTATGGATAACTCTTTATCTTATTCCTTTTGTCTTTGATCCAAGTCTTTTTCATCAAAGTCGGCTATATGGTAAAGGAGGATGGTTTGACAGAATGTTTCATCAAATTTTTGAAGATCCTTTTACTTTAACTGTAAATGAAGAATTTCACATAACCCTTAAGGTTATAATCATTATGCAGCTTTGAGATATATGGGGAAAAATACGAAGCCTTATTTACAAGTTACTGAGCATAATCATATGCAAGGTGATATCCATACAATGTAGGAAGGTTGTCTTCATGCTTGAGAAGCACTAGCAAGCTTATATAATCAACCATTAATGTATGAAGACTTCAGTCCTGTTGGTTCTAATGTTCAATGTACTCCAAATCTTTACTACAGAGATTAAATTTGATTTGGTTATCTTACTAAAGATGTGGAGTATCTTGTAGATATGGAAGAACAATAATGGGAACGGCTACACCAACATGGAAGAGGACATGAAGCTCTAACTCCTCAACCAAATAACTGGAATAATTGGCCCCTACCAGATTTGTTATTGGAATGGAACAGTATTCCTTCAGGATCAGACACATAACTTAGTTTAGATAATGATTAATGAAAGCATCGTGTACCCTCCTCAGCAGAAGCGATGGTGTATGCCACATAACCTATATTATGCCACATCAGACAGAATCTAATCTGAGGTTACAGGATTAAGAATTATGCAGACAAGAAATAAAGTCCCTATTATCTCTTGATCTTATTAGGACATGTAAATTAGAATAGGCTAGTTAAGATTTTTATGTTAATGAAAGGTTTGAACAAGTTCGTGGAAATAAGAGGTTGTGTATTGATTACAAAAACTCAATGACTGCTTGAGAGATATCAGATATCCTGTTTGAGGAAGAATACACCTTCTCAATAAAATTGAATCAGCAAAAGTTTAATCCAAGTTTGATATGAAGTATAGTTTTTGGCAAATTGGAATAGAAGAACAAGATAGATACAAAAATGCTTTCATAGTTCCACAAGGACACTATGAATGGAATGCAATGCCTTTTGGTCTAAAAAATACTCCTTCAAAATTCCAACACAGAATGGATGTTGTGTCAACATTTTGTCACATATATGTTGATGATGTGTTAATCTTCAATAAAAATGATAAAGATCATGCAAAACATCTTCAATAGTTCAAAGATATGACATATTATCGTGGCTTAGTCTTATCAGAATAAAAAATGAAGATTATACTCAGTGAAGTTGAACTATTAGGATTACAAATAAAAGATGGATACACACTCTTGCAACTAAACATTGTAGAAAAAGTGTTTAAGTTCTCAGATCAGTTGACAAGAAGAAAAAAGATTCAATAATTCTTGGGAATCATCAACTATGTAGGAGATTATATCGAAAATCTTGCAAGATACACTTCTCAGATCTCAAAAGATTTGAAGAAAATAGCTAAACATGGTCTAAAGAAGCAACAAATTGAGTGAAAGAATTACAGTAAAAATGTGAAACACTCGTAACTCAAGATTCCTGATACAGGACAACGTATCCTGCAAAATGATGAGAGTGATTACTATTGGAGAGCTATTCTTCTAAAGAAGATGAACATAGGAAAAAACGAACTTGTGGTCATAAATTTGAGAAGTTTTTTAAACCTTAAATTCATTACCCATCGTCAAAGAAAGAAGTTCTAGTTATGGTAAAAGTTATCAAAAAATTCAAAGTCTTTCTTTCTCATAATGAATTTATTGTTGAGACAGATTAAAAGTATCTACAAAGTTTGTTAAGAAAAAGAGAAGGAGAGATTCCTGATCCACAATTGGTAAGGTGGTCTGAACAATTATCAAAATTCAAGTTTGTTGTCATACATATCAAAGGAGAATTCAAGACAGTTGCTAACTTTCTATCAAGACCAATTCAACTAGTCCATATGACTTTAGAATCTGTTCCAATAGAGCTTGAAGAGACATTTCAAGAAGAATAACAAAGATTGTATGCTTTAAGAAGGCTTATTGAATCCTTACTAGAGCAACCCAAGGAGGAGATACAAACTGTTTTTTCTAAAACAGGTTTTTAAGAATTTTTTGAAAACCTTCCAAATTCTATCAGGTAAGACATTGAGGATAGGGTCTTTAATGATCGTGATTATCCTGAAAGATCGACATCAATAATGTTCTGGTTATAGGATTTGATGCATAAAATATAATTTCTCATGAAAATCCCCAGAAAGGTGATTTTTCTTATACAAGTCCACGTGAAAGGTATGAATCACTCAAGCTGTTTACTCCAAATCCAAATCAAAACATAATGGATCATACTATTTTCTCCATCAGGTCTATCTTCTTCCATGTCATGGATGAAGAAACAAATTGGGGACATTTTATTATTCTTAATATTGTCCTTTCCTCATATTATGCCTTCAGGTTATGGATAAGTCTTTATCTTGTTGCTCTTATCTCTGAACCAAGTCTTATTCATCAAAGTCGAGGATATGGAAAAGGAAGATGGTTTAGCAGAATGTTTCATCCAATTTTTTAAGGTCCTCTAACTTTAGCTCTAAAGGGCGCATTTCACATAACCCATAAGGTTATAATCATCATGTAGCTTCAAGATATATGGGGAAGAATACGGGAGCCTTATTTACAAGTTATTGAGTATAATCATATGCAAGATGATATCCATACAATGTGGGAAGGTTGTCTTTATGCGCAAAAAGCACTAGTAAGCTTATATAATAAACCATTAATGTATGAAGACTTTAGTCTTGTTGGTTCTAGTGTCCCGTGTACTCCAGATCTTTACTATAGATATCAAATTTGATTTGGTTATCTTGCTAAAGATGAGGACTATTTTGCAGATATGAAAGAATAATAATGGGAATGGCTATGCCAACATGGAAAAGGACATAAAGCTCCAACTGCTCTACCAAATGACTGGAATAATTAGCCCCAACCGGATCTATTATTGGAATGGAACAATTTTCCTTTAGGATCAGACATAGAAACTGGTTCAAATAATAATTAACTGAAGCATAAAGTAAAGTAACGAGTGTAATGATGTGTAATGATTGTACTTGTGTGAGATATGTTAGTGAAATGTAAACTGTAATGATTATGTTAGGAATAAGATGTGATGTGTAAAGAGGAATAGTGTAGATTCCTTAACTATCCTAGTAAGGTGTAAAATAGGAATAGTATAAAGATGTATATACTGATGAAAGGTATGTATTAAGTTGTAAAGTAGATCCTTTTATGATAAAAAAGAATCCTAGTGTAGTATCTTGGCTATGCTATATAAGGATGCTAATGTGAAGGCATTCAGTAAAGTTGGTTAGAGTAATTGAGAACTGGTTGAGCATTGAGTCTTTGTGTAGAGTTAATGAGTGTTAGAGTTAGTAAGTCTAATGGTTGTAATCTTCTTGTGTAAATAAAGAATGTGTTATAATATTATTTAATTTGTTTCATTTTAGTATCAGAGCTTGTACAACTCATTTTCATTTTCTATAGGAGGTGATGCTTCATGTCCATGTCCATTTTGATGAAGCCATATTCATAATATTCTTCCTCCATATCTGCTTGATATTCTTCATTATTGTGTAACTCAGGATAAGGAATTTGTTCTTTATATTATAAATCTAGTGTATAGGCTACACTTGAACTAATAGAGCTAAAATCATTATATATGAGTTGATCTTAATAGAGAGTTGCCAAGGCTGTTTTAGCATGGACACACTTTTTCCACATTGTATGCAAATTAGTTTGCATATGATCATGGTCAATGATTTGCAAGAATGGTTTTTTGATTCTTCCGCATATGTCTCGAAGCTGGACGATCATAATAATTTTTTGAGTGGTTTAAAATCCTCCCAATAAAGTTAAAGTAAATAGGTCTTCAAAGATAGGGAAAAAAATAATCTATCAGACCAATTTCCTTTATGATATTTCTTGCTCCTATTTATGAGAATTGGTTCAAAAAATATGGCTGCTAGATAAAGATTTAACAAAGCCAAAAAGCATAGTATGTTGTAAGAGCTGCCGCAGAAATAAGAAAATGACCATAATCTGTTTCTTCATCTTTGACTAGATGGAACAGGGGATGAATAGTAAAATTGCCTAACTTATATAGTCTTTGTTTAGAACCAGATCAAAGAGCTGATAAAATGGTTCCTCAGTCTCATAGGCATAGTCAATTTTGAACATGCGTTCCACAATATGTTCATTGTCTTCCTTGATTTCTCTCGATAATCTTGATCATTAAACACTCTATCTTCAATAACTTATTTAATGCGAATCGAAATTTTTTCACATAAATCTGTTCGAGAAGAAACTATCTACATTTCTTTTTTTGGTTGTTTCAATAAAGGCTCAGGAAGTTTTCTTAAACTATACAATTATGTTCTTTTTCTTGAAATGTCATTTCAAGCTGCATTGGAACAAATTCAAAAGTCATGTGGACTTTACTTTGTCTTGGCAGGAAATCAACAATAATGTTGGACTCTCCTTTGATATGCCTGACATTAATCTTCTTATGAACTTCTGCACAGCCTTAATGTAATCTCTTGCTTTGAAGATGAAACTTTTTAAGAACTTCTGGGGAACTTTTGGCTTTTCCTCAACTTGTTAAGCATCAAGACATATATATATATATATATATATATATATA
>JANLJB010029246.1:0-14122 GCA_026212285.1 Bursera cuneata | reverse complement strand
GGCAGGGTTTATGTGACCCTGAGCGGGAAATGTTACGAGGAGAAAATGGGGTTGTGGTTGTGCCATGGTTGAAATTTGCTATTAGCTTGTGGTTTGGATAAGTAATCTATGCTAATGCAGATGGGAATCCTTTCTGGTTCTCAAATGCGTCTGCCTTGGCTGTCGAAAAGGGCTTTTATGGGGGCAATGTCTAAAACATGCGGGATAAATAGCGAAGTTTTGAGGGATTATTTTGAGAAGTAGTTATATTTTGAAAAAAATAAGTATTGCAGTTAAATTTAATGTCAAGTATCACAGCACACACACACTTATTCAAGAATTAAAGATATATATATATATCACTTATTCAAGAATTAAAGATATATATATATATATATATATCTTTAATTCTTGACATAAGACTTGGCAATTCGATATATCACTTGACTTAAATTTAATATCATTCGACAACTCGATACCTAAAAAATACTTATTCAATGTTGTTGATAATTTACTTTTAGAGTTATATAATAAACTAACTTAGTAACTTAATACCTTATTCCATAGCTCTATAATTAATTAAAAAGATAAAAGAAAATTAGAGAAAACATTTAAAATGATTATTTTTTATTAAAAAAAGATATAATGCCTGAAATTTGACTTAAATAACTAGACTTGCTTTTAGATTGTTGTGCTATCTAATTAAGTATCTGTTTAATCTTTAGTGCTAAACGACTAAAAATACTTATCTAATTATTAGATTGTTATTATAATGTTTAAATTTTTTTTATACATAATTATTTTTTAAATTGCAATGTTGGTTTTGATGTTTATTTATTTTTTTTATTTTTTACTTTTTTCATATATCATGTGATACCTAAAGGAAGGAAGTTCACGTCCAAGAGTCGGTTTTGTAGTTAAGTATGAAGCAGGGTTAACTATATAGACACCCCCAATATTTGGACAAAGTAACTCTATCCAAATTTTGAGAAAGTAATTTAGACATCTCCAAAGTTTGGTTAAAGTAAATAGATACATTTAGATTATCTTTTAAGCCTTTTTTTCTCGTATTTGTCTTATTTAAAAATTAATAAAATAATAACAAGTCCTAAAAAAATTTTATTAATCACACAAAACCTTAATATATTTCATTAATCATCACAGAACCCCCTGTTACAAAAAATTGAATATATATATATATTATAGCTTTATATTTTTTTAAACAATTTAAAAATAAAAATTTATGTTAACATTCTAAAATATTGAATGAATATATATATATATTATAATAAATCTCAAAAAATAAGATACTTGTTTTTTAAGAAAAAAAACTTTTTGTGAAAACTCATCTCGACGAAAAAAATTATTAACTTGAGAGAATTAGGGAACTTTTAAGCTAGCTAGTACAATTATATTTGTTTCATTTTTTTATAAATATTTTTTTAAAGCATTTCTTATAAGGACATGTCTTAATTATTTTTAAAAAAATGTCAATTTTTTCCTAAGATTTAATCATATATCTATTCAATATTCTAAAACGTTATTACTTTTAAATTTCTTAGAAAAAATATAAAAGTATAATTTATATTTTATGTTATTTCAAGATTATAGAAAATAAAAAATATAATGTTAAAAAATATTAAAAATATATAATTTCAGAAAATTTTATTATAATGTAGAAAATAAATATGATTGGAATATCTAGTTTAGAAGTTCTTAAGTTTTTCCAAGTTAATAATTCTTTTCGTTGCGGTAAAATGTTTTTTTTGTTCTTAAAAATATGTGACTTGTTTTTTAGATTTATTATATAATATTGAAATATATAGAAAATATATTCGTTTAATATTTTAAAATGTTAGCATAAATTATTATTTTTAAGTTTTTTTTTTATAAAAAAAACTACTATATATATATATATATTAAATTTTTTTAACATAAGGATTTGTATGATTAATAAAATCTGTTGAAATTTTATGTTATTAATAAAACTTGTCTGAAATCTTTTATATTTTGTTAATTTTTTAATAAAACAAATAAATATTAAAAAAAATTTTAAAAAAAGGAGTTTATAATTACTTTAGTTAAATTTTGAAGGTGTTTAATTTATTTTTTAAAAATTTAAAGGGGACTTGTTAGTTTGCATAAATTCTCAAGGGGTTTATTAGAATAATATATTAATGAAAGACAGATGAGATCAATTTCAACTTCTTCTTGTACACTAAGACTATAATTGAGTAAGAGACAAAAATTTCAGATCAATCTCAGCCATGTCTTGTACACTTCTACTGTAATGAGTAGAAGACAAAATCTTTCGCACCACTAGCATGCAAGCCTTTCACTGAATCGTCACCGCAAACGTCACAGGTCTACAACTCTGAGCTGTCTTATTACTTACATTTTGAGTGTTGATCTGGTCCTGATGGTGATATCTTGGTTGAGACAATTCAGCCAGTTTTATCTTTTCTTTTTCTAAAATAATAAAAATAATATTAATTTAAGCATTTTAGATTATAGTTTTACGTAATTGGTCCTGTGTAAGGTGGATCTTGACTTCCACCATGGACGTATTCTCATTGCTGCATTTCTTTGGCATCTTGTGTTTCTGCAAGGATGCAATAGAACCGTGGACGTATTCTCTCTGTCATGCTTGTCATCTCTTCATATTTTGGCTCAGACATCATATATTTGTCATCAAGGTAAAGATTATCAGGAGTTTTAATTCTTTTTTTATTTTATTTTAATGTCACTGAACTTTTTTATAAAGTGAGAAGGAAAAATATTACTTTTTTATGAACTTTTTATATGCATATTCATCTCGTGTCTCCGCCCTAATCCCGAAAATTCCCGTATTTCTTGGTCCCAAAAGGGAAAAGGACTCGCAAGGGCCCATCCCTACTGTAGTTAACTTAGATTAGGGGTGGCCATGAGCCTGACTCAACCCGATAATACGATGGGTTGGGAAAAATAGACCCGTAGTCGGATTCGGATAAAAATGATCCGACAAATTCAAGTTCAGGTAGGTTGTCGGATTAGATGGTTAGTCAAATCATTTGACTTTATCAGTTTAGGTTGGATTTAATAAATTAATATTATATAATAAATAAAAAAATTTACATACTAAATATAAAATGAGATATAACCTAATAGTAATATTATAAAAAGTATTTATTGGATCTAGAGGGCTCGAATCCTATCACTTTCAACATATTTTCGAGACGGGTTTCTACGACATCGGGTTAGGTAAACCAAAACCCGATAGGTCGGGTCCGGTATTTGTGTCCACCCTTAACTTAGATATACTAAAACTAACTACATTATTAAATTATCCATTTTACCCTTTGGACTTTAAAAATAATTGTTGACAATGTAGGACTCCAACCTAGGCATTTTGGTTGAGAAACTTTACAATAAACACTCTACCATTATTTATTATTATTAATTATTTGGGATTGGAGGAGGAAAGAAAGGGGGAGCCTGCATTCTTTCTTGCGGGCTCTACTTGATGCACATAGAAACCGGAATTCAGTTGCTGATGCTGATATTAGCCGAACAATTGTTGATCTGATTCTCGTCCTACCCTTGCCTGTGTTTTAGTTAGGCACAATGAACACAATGTAATTAGTTATTTCACGGATAATATCACATTCCAAAGGTCTTAATTATTAAACTCACATAGTTAAGTACTAACCGACTTCGTGGGAAGTTTTTGTGTATTTCTTCAACAGTTAGAAAACTGGATGTTATGAAGAATTAGCGAGCTTGTTCTCTTAGCTCAAGTGATATATTCTATTAAGTCATTATCAACGACCACCCCTACTTTTTATCTTTATATCATTTAGATGAGACTTTTGTTATTTTTCTTTTCCACCATCTTTAAGTTTTTAAAAAAATCTCTTCTCAAGTTTTTCAGTTAAATAAACTATTAGTCAACAGTTGTTAACATCCAAACTCTAACAACTTTACTATTTTTCTCTATGATCAATAACACTTACCACCCCTGAGTTTACTAAAGAACCGATTAGCTCTCATAATTTACAAATATTGATAGAAACCTCTTCTACTATTAAAATAAAAATATTTAAAAATAATAAAATGCCAAAACCACCTTTATTATATACAATAAGCTTTTTAATGGATAAATAATTAGAATAGTTAGTTAATCAGTTATTGGATTCTCTTAGGTTAACAATTTTCTCAATTGAAGTGACTTTTTACAAAAGTTTTTTTTTTTCTAAAAATACAAATCACTTGTTTTTGAGATTTTATTATATAATATTTAATTATATATAAAATATATTCACTCAGTTTTTTAAAATATTAATATAAATTATAACTTTTAAATTGTTTAGGAAAAATATAAAACTATAATATATATATTTTTTATATTTTAATGCTATAGATTCTCTAATCTTTCTTATATAAATATGTAATACTATTTTTAAAAAGTTGAATTTTTAAATATTTAATATTAATTTTTAAAAATATAATAAATAATTTTTCCATTAAAGAGCTTACTCTTTATAACAAATGTGGTATTGGTATTTTATTACAAATTATTTTTATTTTAATGATAGGAGAGGTTTCTACTAATATTTACAAATTATGGAAGCTAATTTATTATTCAATAAACTCAAGGGAGGTAAGTGTTATATATCATAGGGATAAACTTGATATTTCAATAGATAAATACTGTAGTAGGAGATTTTGTAAATTAATGAAACTTGTTGGGGCCGCATAGTAACGCCTAACTACAGAGGGTCTATAATTTTTTTCCTATTTAGAAATATAAGAAGATAATCGACAAAGATCAATTTGCCCTTCCATCTACTATTGACTAACTGTTTATGTAACTTAAAGATTTGAGAAGTGATTTTTCAAAACCTAATGATAGCGTAAGAGAAAAATAATAAAAGTCTCATTTGAGTAATATAAAAGTAAAAGGTTGGGGAAGTAGTGATAATACTCTTATTCTATTACCACTAACCTTGTGTTATCTAAGAATTTTATTAAATAATTAATAGATAATAATTTCACAAACACTTTCAACATTTTCTATAACACTTGTTGTCAAGTCCCCAATTCTGAAGCTAGGTATTGTTCATAGTCATAGTTCATATTGGCAGAAGCTTATAAATAATTCCTAAAATAAAAATAACATTTAAAGCTTTCAAAGTATACAAAGGGTTTTCATAAATAAAGAAATGGAAGAATAGAAATCAAAACTTAATACGCATTCTAGTTATCGATCAAATTGGGAACCAATGGACAAGGGAACCTCATATGCCAAATCAATCATGTTAAACTTCAAATATCCGAGAACCAGAATAAACTAGGTGAGCATATAACTCAGTAAGCAACTAGTTTTTACTATATGAAAAAAAATATATATATATAATATAACTAATGCATATGCTCATGTATGTCATGACAAAATGAATGCAATTTTTGTAACAAACATTTTTGGATGAAAACATTTTCATAGTTCACACATTAGATAATCAGTCGGTGATATTCCATAAGAGCATAGGTGGTTGATTGATGATTCCATGTTCCATACACTTCAGACCAAGCCAATCGAGAGGAAGAAAGTTGAATAAAATCATTAAACAAACAAGAATTCCTTATGGCATACCCTTACTTTTGATCTAGGCTAGCCTACCTTCTTTCCTTCTATTAGTCATAGTGATGCTCCTCCCTTCTCCCAAGAGCCAGACCATAACAGTGATCATTAGTGAGTTCTCCCACATGTGCATATGGGTTAACGCACAAGGTGACAACTCTTTAATCCTAAACGTAACCCAAAAGACACTTCTCCTTGTGTGAACAAACACATAACTTATCAAAACATATACCATTCCTAAAGAAAGACCATACATAACACAGAGGAAGCCTTCTAAGCAAGTAACGATATCCTTAAAACATAATTTCTTACATTTTGAGAACATACTTTCTGTAGTAATCTTATTCTTTTCAAAGAAAACGATGCACATGCACATGATTATGCCTTATGTCACATCAGTACTATGCATCTAACTTCTTATGTAGAACACATTCATTTCAAAATGAAAACTTATATATTACAAAATATTTTCGCAACACGTTGCAAACATTGTGATTTAATGTGAAGTAGCAATGAGCTTAGAAAGAACCCATAAACAAAAGAACTTAAACTTATAACATTTCTAAAATTTGTAAAATTAACTTATAACATCAATAAATTCAAGGCTACATATAATTCAATAGATAACATTAAATTCATGTCAAGCTTTCGGCAAAATAGAATAAACCAAAAAGCCTTAAACAAGTTACTGCCTAAACTCTAACACCCTGAACACCCTTGCATCAAAGAATTTTTATAAGTTCATGAGGAACCCATAAATTAAGAAAATTTACAAGCAGTTATTAGACGTAAAAAAAAAAAAAAGATATTGTAAAATTTTCAATTAAAAATTTGTAGAAAAACATTGGGGCAAAATGAATTTACAAATAATTATCATAAAACTGTTAAACGAAATTTCACAGTGAGCTCACCGTAGTCCGAAATTTATAACTATTTTTATTCTAAGAAATAAATCATGAAATTTTGATGTATGAAAGTAGACATATAAGAGATATAATATATAGGAAATTAGTGACAAACTTAACATATTAAATGTTAAAATACTACTATTGAATCCATACTTAAAAAGTATAAATATTATTGTTGAATTCACATATACAAATTTAAACTTTTAGGTATAAGGATAAATGAAGAAATTTAATGTAACATCCCAAAAATTTGGAATAGTGGAAAATTTCAAAATAGTACCTAGGAAATTTTCTGCACATGTACCTATACTTGGTATGGGTTGTTTATGCGAATGAATGTATACGGAAGGAAATGTACGAGACTGGTGTATATGTATGATTGTCCATGAGAATGTATTTGTGTGAGTGGGATTGAATGGTGGCCGAATCAGAAACCAGTGTGCGCCAAACTTAGACTTGGCGCCGGAGTGTGAAATGGATTCCATGCCGCGTGTGAAACCAATTCCACGCTGGGGTGCCAAGTCTCTAGAAATCATATTGATTGAAGTCAGAGAGTTGACGCCGGGGCATGAAATGGATTCCATGCCGGGGCGTCGTTCCACGCCTGGGCGTGAAACCAATTCCACGCCAGGGCGCCGAGTATCTGGAAATCATATTGATCGAAGACAGAGAGTTGGCACCGAGGCGTGAAATGGATTCCACGCAGAGGCGTGAAACCTATTCCATGTCGGGGCGTGATTTCACGCCAGGGCATGAAATCAATTCTACGCCCCGACGCTGATGTGGATTTCGCGAACTTAACAATTTTAAAAATGACAAGCATGTCCTAACCCTAAGTTTTTTTTATAAAAACCCAGCCCCGTCTCTTTTGTTCGCACTGCAGCAGCTCCAAGGAGAAAAAAAAGAAAAGAAATAAGAGAAGAGAAGAAGAAAAGAAGAGGAAGAAGAGAAGGAGAGAGAAAGAAGAGAGAGAAAACTTCCATCTTTCGTGTATCATCAACACAAGGTAGGGAATCCTCTTTTACTCATTTCTATTTCGTTTTAATCGATGTATTTTGTAATTGTGAGTTAGGGTTTGTTTAGGATAAGATTATTTTTCATTTGGATTGATGGATTGGAAGTGTATATGGGTATATTAATGGATATTTAGAGATTTATTGTGTATTTGGTCTAGTAAGTTAGAAATGTGAAGTTTTTACACGATACATTTTTTTGGGTCACGTGAGTTCTGCGGGTCTTGACACGAGATGAGACTTCGGATTTACTTATTGATGAACGTATGAAGATTTGGATATGTTAAACGTACTTACGAGAATTGCAGATCGGTTTTGAGATAATATGTGGATAAGGTTATCGTGTTTGATATCATGCTATATGTTGAGGGACCTAAAGGGAAGCACTTGTGACTCCAACGATGCTAGGCCTTAGATGTGTCCACGTTTATGTTGTGGATATGAGAAATGTGATGTATTCTGTGTAAATACGGAAATTGATAAAGTGGTGAATAATGTGTTGTAAGACTAGTGTTAGACCTCGTTTTGACCTGTCTGATACAGGATTTAAGGGAAATACTAGAACGATAGATTTATCATTTGAGACTGGCCATAGGATATCTATTATGTGCTTTCAATTAAAATGTTATAGTTTTGAGTATGTTGTGAGATTTCCTACTGGACTGTGTTTGCTCACCCTTTCTCCTTCTACAGGTACCAGAGATCAGGGTCAGACATCAGGCGGGAATGATCGGAGCTCACTTAGAGACTTCTGGAGAATATAGAAATGAACCCTCACTTGTATTATGTATTTTGAAACGTTATGTAAAGGATTTACGAATATTTGTATTAAATTTACGTTTTCCTTATAAAATTATGGAAAATTTGCATGATTTTCATTTTATTTTATTTCATTTACACAGTCACCCCTTGGGTTCCTGTATAAGGGATTCTGGGTTGTGACATTTAACAAGTTCGAAGTTATGGTGTTGGAGGCAAAAGCTGTCTCTGTCTTTATTTCTTCCTCTCAACTTCAGTCACCATTTTTGTAGTTTCTATGTTGGTGATTGATAGAAAATTTATATAAATGAAAAATTGAACGGCCCGTGATATATTTTGTTAAAATCAATCAACAATTACTGGTTTGAAACGTAATTCTTATTTGTCCACACAATGTTGATCTCACAAACTTTCGTTAAAGATTGTCAAAATTCCTATCTTGTAAACATCCTTATCCTCATTAACTTTGTTAAAGAAAAAAAAATGTTAAAAGATAAAACAGACATTAAATTAAAATTAAAATTTAATAAATTGAACCAACAATATAAAGAGACATATGAGATTTTCTAATCCAGATGCTTCAGTTGAGGTTTGTGAGAGCAGGAGAACATGCACCCTGGAATGGATTGGGTAAAAAAACTGGGTAGGCCTAACAACGAGATTGAAAGTTGTTATTTGGGTCATTCAAAATATCCCTCACAATGAGTTAAACAACTTCCATTCTGTTCATATTGTTGTTCAGTAGTTTCCCACAAATCATTAGTATCAAGATTGGCTTCCATTCTAACAGCCCACACTTGATAATTTGTTCCATCAAACACTGGAGGTGCAATTGCAGTGAATGAAGAGCTTAAGATGATAGAAAAGAAACCCTGATGAGGTGCAAGCAATTCATCCAATAACTTATCAATAACAGGAATACAAAACTTATCTTTTATTGTAATATTTTTTAGTGCTCTATAATCAATACACAATCTCCATACACCATCCTTCTTTTTAACCAATAACACAGGTGAAGTGAAAATATTTAAGCCATTTCTGAAAAAAAAAATATTGTTATATATGGTGCTCTTTGATGACATACTGATCTATATTTGTGCTTGGGAGAATCATTTATAGCACCTGCAGTTGGTATTAGGGGTGCTATCCTGAAATCAATTATTTGTAAATAAGCCCAAATGTACTTTCAGTAAGACGAAAATTGAGTATTTAAATGTAGAGAATCAAATCTAAATATAACTGAAATCAAGGCTAAAGATATTGAGGATAAAAATGCCAAGATATACAGCAATGATAATGACAGAAATCACAGCAGTAGATTTGGTGAAATCCCAACAACAAATCACAAGCATAACTAAAGAGGAAGATTCAATCCCGCTATGTTAAGATTATATTGCTGTAATTATTTTGAATTGAGTTGTACCTGTAAATGTAGGGATCAGTTGTAAACAACTTTATATATACTGATGTACAGATTACATTTAATTTCAATAAACATAGAGAGATCAATTCTTGCATACCTCTCCCTCTAAATTATCTTACATGGTATCAGTCTAGCCATCAAAAGACCAACGTCTACATGTCTTCCTCTAATTCTAAAACATAAAACCCCAACCATCCATCCATTATCTCCATGCCGAACATTGTTACCATCAAACTAAGCCAAGATAATTACCTTCTTTGGAAGGCAATGATGGTGCCATATTTCTGCGGTCAGGACCTCTTTGGTTATCTTGGTGGTATCACCCAATGACTATCAAAAATAGTTTCAGTTTCTAACCCTGAAACCAACGTTGTTTATGAGAGACTCAATCCTGCTAACTCTCAATGGAATGGATAAAACAGGAATACCTCAGCACTCTACTTTCTTCCCTCACTAAAAGAGTGCTTGCTCAGGTTGTTACTTATACTTCATCTCATGCTGTCTGGTGTGCCTTGGATGAAACTTTCTCCTCTAAATCTTGTGTGCGCATTGTCCAAATCCGCACCAACTGGCTACTGCCACTAAAGGCAGCAAATCAGCCACTAAGTATTTTCACTTCACAAAGAGGCTGGCCGACGAGTTGGCAATTGCTGACCAACCAATGACTCATGATGATACTATCACATTCATGATCGCAGGTCTTGGTCAAGATTATGACAGTTTTGTGGCCTCCATTTCTACTTGCACCAACAGTGTGACGCTTGAAGAAATTTATTCTCTCTTATTAACAATAGAAGCTCGCCTTTCTCTTTACCAACTTACTCTTGTAGTTCAGCAACCTTCTGCAAATGTTGTTCAATCACAACCTCTTGCAAGGAATAATTGTGGCAGCTCTCGAGGATAGGGACAAGGCACTCGTGGAGGCTACAACTATACCAACCGACTCAATGATCAGTCCTCTATTATTTGTCAAGTTTATGGTAAGCCTGGACGCTCAGCTCGTAAATGTTATCACAGGTTTGATCTTTTCTATCAGGATGCTCCAAAACAAAAAACCAAGCAAGCTATGGTTGCTATGAATAATGGCAATACCACAAATTCGGAGACTAAGTGGCATGCAGATACAAGTGCTACCCACCACCTCACAAATGATGCTTCTAATCTGAACCAACAGAATAATGAATATAATGGTTTAGATATCGTTCAGGTGGGAAATGGTCAAAGTTTGCATATTTCTAAAACCAGTTCCTCTAAATTCAAAACTACCTCATCCACGTTTGTTCTTAACCAAGTTCTTTTAGTTCTTGAGATTCAAAAGAATTTGATTTTTGTTCAACAATTTTGCTTTGACAATAACGTCCCATCCTAAAGTTCCATAATATGACATCATCCTCCCTAGATACAGAATCATATATTACAATTTGTTCACTCATATTAGCCTCCTCAAAGTAGTATAGACCATCACACTTCTTAGCAGTGCCAATCGTCTTCCCCAATGATAGGTCCTAAAATAAACAGTAAGATAAATTGAGCAGAGCAATTAGAGGTATTTATGAGTTTACTAATAGAGAGTAAATTGTAGGATAGATTTAGGAAATGAAGGACATGTTCAAGAGTTATAAAAATCAAAGATTTTAATACTCCTTTTTCCAACAACGAATGAGAACGACCCATCTGTAATTTTAACTTTAAGATTACCARCACAAGGTGAGTAGGATGAGAATAGGTGAAAGGAATCGGTCATATGATCTGAAGTATCCGAATCAATAATCTAAGATGTTGCCTTAGATGTGACTGTTAGAGCATTTAAAAAATTACTTCTATGAGCTAAAGAAGTAGAAGAATCTTTTGATTGAGACTAACCATTCCGATGAAATTGAGAGAACAATTTTGAAGTTAATCTAGTTGTGCTTGACAAAAAGCTTCATTTGCCCCATTGGAGGAAGAATTCTTGTTTTTCTCTACTGTTTTTTCTGGCTGTGGAGTAGTAGATACTTGATACCATCGGTTTTTGTTACTCTATCTGGGTTTCCAATCAGTAGGTTTTCCATGTAGTTCCCAATAGGTTTCTTTAGTATGTCTAGGCTTTCGACAGTAATCACACCATGGCCGTTTTCTTAGACCAGATCCCTAGGAAGGTGGTCCTTTGGCAGCTACTACAGAAGGCCTGGGACTACTAGATCTGTGTATGCCAATTTCTTTTAACATCACTCTTCTATGATTATCTTCACGTCGGACTTTAGCAAATACTTCATGTATTGAAGGTAGAGGATGACGACTAAGAATTCTGCCTCTCACATCATCCAGTTCTTGATTAAGCCCAGTTAAAAATATGAAAACATGCTTACTTTCAATTTTCTTCTTATACCTAGAACTATCACTAGAACAAGCCCACGCATTATCACATCTGGTCAAGTTTCTATCATAGTATTATCACCTCCATATAGAACTCAGTAACATCCTTGCCTCCTTGTTTTAGCTGCCAAAGTTAAGTTTTAATTTCAAAGATCTGAGATGAGTTTTCAGGATCCGAGTATATTTCGCGAACAGCATCCCAAACATCTTTCGTCGTTGGTAGGAATAAATAAGTTTTTCCAATTATTGGTTTCATGGAATTGACCAGCCATGATATTGCTATGGCATTTTCTGATTGTCACTGCTGAAGCAAAACCTTCTTTTTAGATTCTGGTTGTTTCATTTCTCTAATAAGATATCCTATTTTCCCTTTGTTGTTGAACAAGAGCCGCACCTTCTGAGCCCATTACCTATAATTTCTACTACCATCTTGTTTCTTCATTGTGAATTGGAATGAACTACCCTCAGAATTGTGAGTCGAACTCTCGATAGATGCACCTCTAGGGACTTCAAAGGGTGCAAAGTTTGTGATTGAAGGAGTTTAGCCCCTGTATGAGAGTGAAGGGAAAGAAAAAAAAAATCAATCTTCCACTGGAGTGGCACACAGAAAGAGAAGAGCTAGAAGGGAGACGAGAAACTGGGAGAAAAAACTTTCAGCTTGGAATAGGAGAAAAGCCACCGACCGGTGCACCGGAATCAGAGAAAGACGGTGGAAGGACTTTTAGGTTGAAGGGTTTTGTTCGCCATCGATGTCTGAACACAATGGTGCCGATGCTGAGATGAGACGCTCACTGAAAATGGAGATCGACATCGAGATTTACAGAAAAATCGAACGAGGGAGAGGCGATCCGTCCAATGGTGTCAGCTGGTTGATCGGACACTGATGCAGCCTTCATCAGAAAAAACAGTGCTGATTAGAGATGGTAAGTCAGACGATATTACCGGCAAGAGAAAGAAGAGTTCTTTACTGGTGATGTCGTGATAAAGACCTGACACCAGATGAATGTCGTTGGAAACAGTGCTGATTACTAGAAAAATTAACAGAGGGATTTTTCTGTTTTTCTAATATCCCGCTCTGATACCATGAAGACTTGAAGTCTCTGAATTTTTTGATAAATGATTAGGTTACAAAGAACTAAATATATAGTGTACATCATAGAGTAGAAAAAGGATAAAAATCCCTATAATAGGATAAAATCATAAACTCCTTATATTAGTGGATCTAATCTAATCCCTTCCTAATATATTTACACTATACAGGAAACAAACATATTCCTATTTTCAACATATTATTATTATGTTTGTTTTAAGGTTTCTTTTAAACTTATTTCCTTTCAATAAATACCGCCTCAGATAATATCTTCTAAACTTCACCTTTAAGCATTTAGACATTGGGGATAATGTCTTGATCGAGTTAGGGAGAGGGACAGTTGATATTTGTGTTAAAAAAAATTGTGATAGTTGATATTTGTGTTATGTTATGTTAAAAAAAAAAAGAAAAGGAAAGAAAAAGAAATTGATGTGATTGAAACCATTAGATAAACATAACTTAGAGAAAGATGGCAGAGTAAGGAGAATTTTTTTCTCTTGAGGCGCATCTTATTAGACATCTAATTAATCAAAATTTTATAACAAGGTTTTATTATTTAATTCTCTTTGAAACATTTGAGTTTACAAACTCTAATATCCTTATCTGGTAATTAACTATTATGTTTATATACACATACAGTAAGTATTTATAAACCATTCTTAAACACACACATGCTTGACATATGATTGTGGATCACAAATTGGATTTTCATAATATCCGAGTTCTTTTGTCAAGGATAGTAACTAAAGGAAAGGGAAATCTTAAAAAGAATAAAATAATAATAATAATAATATAAATTATTAAATAAATAATTAATTAATTATGGATATGTTTGGTTTTATAGCCTTATTGATTTTAGCAATTAAGCCCTAAAGGATGTCTCAATATCTAATACCCTAAGTGATAAGCACTTAAAAGTGTACATTTATTATGAGTTTAAATATCATTTTTACACTTTAAGTGTTATTAATTTAA
>JANLJB010029245.1:0-14118 GCA_026212285.1 Bursera cuneata | reverse complement strand
CACATATATAACCAATGGGATTCCGTATCGGGCCGTGTCCGGTGAATATGTTCCCGTGTCTAAACGGCTAACAATGTTCTCCTATACACTTACATAAGTATCCGATACTTAAATGTGTGAGAATCATACTGTTATACTTTTATAACCAGTACAAGTGTATTACTATTCTATCCGTACTGTGGATGTCCTGTCTTAACAGTACTTCGACTAGGGACGTTTTAATGATGTAATATTTTCCGTGAATCGATTTGTGTCTCACAATCAAATCATTCATATTCACATCATATGGATATTTATCATAACGTAATCCAATTACAATGATAAAGACATACAATTTTCTTTACACCAAATATACCGCGTATATTCATAATGTGATGGTCTGGGGTTTAAATCGTCTAACAAAACTTTCTAAAGACAATGTGTTTTATGGAGTGAATACAAGAGCAGTATTAATAGAAAGAGACAAAGGAAAATAGTAGGGACTAGAGGTGGAAGTACAAGACACATAAGCAAAAGAGTTATGTAGATGTGAAAGTGCAGGAAGCAAAAGGAAAATTTGTTTCAGTAAATGAAACACTTTGAGAAATATAAATTCAGCCGGTGGGATGTAAACACATATATCCTTGTGTGAAAGACTATAACAAATAATTGTGCACTTGGTAGTATAAAAACTGAACTTATGATTATTGTAAGGTCAAAGATTTAGAAAATGGGCACAACCAAAGACTCTCAAGGTTTTGTAATTAAGTTGATAATTATGTAAGATGGTAAAAGGTATGGAATATTCTAGGAGAGGAGTAGGCAACCTTTCAAGTAAGTGGTTATATGGAAAGCATGCCACCAATAGGATAAGAGAAGAGAAGCCTAGGAAAGAAGGGTAAGCCCAAGCTCAACAACATGCTTGTGTCTTCTTTCCACGGTACTATTTTGTTGGTGAATATGAGGAAAGGAATGCCGGAATTGAATGTCGAGTTGTTGTAGATAAGGTTGTAAAGGTCTGAATTCTCCTCCCCAATCAGATTGAAGACATTTAAGTAAGGTGTTAAATTGCCTTTCCACCATTGATAAGAACTATTTAAAAATAGGAAACACTTCACGTTTTGTCTTCATAGGAAATATCCAGCAATATTTGCTATGATCATCAACAAAAAGCAAATAATACGCGTAATCATTCACAAATTTAACAGAAGTAGGACCCTAAACATCTGTATAAACAAGTTTCAGTGGTGAATTTGATTTTATATGACTGTAGGGATAAGTAGAATGGCATAGTTTTTCATGTTTACAAGCTTTGTAAAACATATTTATAGAAGAGATAGAAAAAGGAGACAAATTTGATTGCTTGGCAATATGGTGAAGAGTTGATAGATAAAGGTGTCTCAATCTTCTATGCCAAAGGGTGCTAACATCTATCTAAGAATGGTTGATAAAGTAAAAGAATAGAGAAGTAGGCAATGAGGTTGAATCTAACTAAAAATGAGATAATTCTTATAGTGTTAATTGATATAGATCTTGACTAAGAATGCCTTGCAGAATTTCCATCCTAGTAGCCTTCTCTTTATTACACATTAGTGGGAAGAAAATTCAATAAGTATATTGTTATCCTTGGCTAACTGAGAAATGTTCAAAGATTCTTTGTAATAGTAAGGACATGCAGAATATGATTAAGGACCAGAGACTTAGATGAGCAAGGAATTGAAATTAAACCATTGCCAACATGATGGATAGGCAATAGAGTACCATTTCCCACTTGCATTGATGCATTCCCAACAAATTCAGATACTACAGTGAACTTGCTGAGATAAGAAGTAATGTGATTTGCAGTTCCAATATGAAGATACTAATCTTGATCTTTAGGTTGAGTAGGAACAGTTAGAAAAGCTTGAGGAGAATGATTATTGAAATTGGAATTGGATTGTCCAGGTGAACTAAATTGACTATCCTGAAATGTTATGTCAAGCCTATGATACCATTTCAATGCAATATGGCCAACCTTACCATACAATTAACAGATTTGTCTATTTTTGCCTCTAGTATCAAATCAAGACTATGAACTTCCAACAGTGCCAGTGTTCCCAAAATTTTGCTCCCAAGATTATCAATACTCACAGAACCAAAAGACATAGAATCTTGTCCATTAAACATGCCAGCACTATTATTACCACTAGACTGTCCCCTTCCATAAAAATAATTTCTATTTCTTCCTCTTCCTTCGTAATTATGAATAGGTGGTAGAAAATTGGTAAATGAAGAATTAAAACTTGGAGTGTTTCTAGCCATGTTTGCAACAAGATTGACAACAAGTGATTGAGTAGAATTTAGACTATTTAATAAAAGTTCATAGCTTTGCAATTGAAATTGAACCTCCTATAACATAAGTTTATCTGACCTATAAATGAGATTAACCATTATTGGATCATATTCTAGCCCTAGACTATCAAGAATATGCAGAATAAGATCTGAATCTGAAATTGTGCAACCAATTGCAAATCAAGTGTCTGAGAATTCTTTCATTCTTAAACATAAATCAGAGATTCTAGAATAACCTTTCTTTGTAGTTTGGATTTGATGGTAAAGATACAAAATCCTTGCTCTAGACTTTGTTTAGAATAATTTTTCTAGTGTTGACCAGACCTCCTTTGAGCTTGAGCAACAAACCACATGCCCAGACATAGACTCTATAATGGATGATAGTAGCTAGCTTATTATGAACTTGTTGATCCTTTTCCAGACAATATAAGCTGGATTTACACTGATAATGAAATTGGTTGCATCTTGAGTACCTTGCATGTCCAGCTGTAGCGAAGGACAAATGATGCTTCCATCTATGTAACCTTCAAGATAGAAGGCTCCAAGTGTAGGTAAAACTTGTAATCTCCAGTATCCATAATTGTTCTTCGTTAATTTGATTGAAGGTGAAGGAAGATTGTTCGGTAGAACCAGATTAGCTGGTAAGATTGATGGAATGGAGGTTTTTGGATTTCTTGAAATTCCAGTACCTTCCATTACCAGCTCTGATGCCATGTTGTAATTCAAGAATAATAAAAGTAATTTGTTTTTCATTAATTGGACTAAACAATCACAGTAGTTTATATAGAAAGATTAGTGAAGCTAAACTAACTAATTAACTGACAAACAGAATACTTAACAGACTAACTGAATCCTAAACTATTACTAAACTACCCTCTATAGTTATTTTACATTTATACCCTTTACTAATATTTCAACAAAGTTTGACAAAATAAGTTATTTATAAAAAAAAATATTTTCTTAATATGTAGGTTATGGATCAATATCTACTTTTTATAGTTATTTTCTACTAAATATAATATTAAATTATTACACTTCTATTATGATTATAATAGAGATCACAATGACTCCGGTTTGGTATTAATCCACCGAATCTTAGACTTAAAGGTTGTTTTTATTTTTATCTAAGATTTGAATGTTTCTTTAATTTGACTGGAAACTTGAATCAGTATGAATACAAATTATTAAAAACATTATATTAGTAATTAATGTATCTTATACATAATTTGAAAAAAAAAACTATGTAATTAAAAAGTAACAAACGAGTTTCAAAAAATAAGTAACAAATGTAAACAAATTTTTGTGAAATGAATGTTAGGAAAAGAAGTATAAAGAAATTTTCTTTTTTGGCCGGTTCTTAGCTCCACACTTTTCAATTATATTATCCTTGTTGACGGCAAAAACTCGCACCAACTAGAGTGAGACACATGTCATGTATGGAACCAGAGAATAATGAATCCAAGGAACATTGGAAACAGGACTTGGAGCAATCTCCGAGCGTTTAACTGGGCTAGGAGCGATACGTGTAACGGGGATGACTTCGCTAAGCTGCAAAAGAGAATAAGAGGAGAGGGGGAGCCAACTTTTACATTAACGTTAGCAATCCCACGTTCAAGTTAGTAGTCTCTGCTTGTGAAATTTTTTGTGTATAAAGGAGCTTGGTTTCAGTTTTTTCTTATACTTACCTCGTTCTTTCCATCCTCTTCTCTTTTATATCATCCTTGGAATGCGCATGTTATGTTTTCATGGTCCTGAGATAGGTGTTGTTACTTAAGGACTCTGACAACTTTTTTTCATGTTCTTGAGTGAAGTAAATATTACATTGTATTGTCCCATACACTTCTACCACGTGGAGAATTCTAGCTTTGTATGAAATCGGAAGAACATGGAGAATTGTTTTATCTTCTAGTAATTATGGTTACGTTGCCAGTATTTCCGGTAACAATCCTACACCTTTATAGTATGACAAGATGAAAACGTTTACTTACTTTCAGTCTTTCACGGCAAAAAGAGTGCCGACTTTGGTGTTTTATGATGGTTAATAAATTGACAGTCCACCGCCATGAGAAGACTAGAACAGTCCATTGCTAACACAGGAAATGGATTTGACGGTATGATAGATAATAATTGAAGTGGGTGCATTTGTTAGCAATGCAACAACTTAACTGTGTTATGGGGCGGCGCACAGCCCATTGACTAATTTGATCAAATTTTCCTTCTGTTGCGGCCTTGTATTTGTACCAAGGTCAAGAAGAAACGACAATGTTTGAGATAGCAATTGTCCTATTAGAAATTTCTCCATTGGGAAATGTATCAAAACCTTGGTTACGATATTTAAAATTTCAATTACTATTCACTCAACAATATTTTTTATATAATATATATTGCTATTGTAATTAATGATATATCCACTTATGTTAAATAATTGTTATATGATACCTAATTTTTAATTTCAATTAGTAAAAAAAATGTGTAAATACTTTTAGTATAAATTAGGTTATATAAATGGTATTATCCAATTCAGTTTAATCATATAATGTCTTAAAAACGAAGATAATCAATTGTATGATAAAATTTTAGTTCCGATATATAATTTAACACAAGATTTATTAATCACTAGCAAGTTTTAGTTCTGAACAAATAAATCGAAAAATAGTAACTTAATGGCATAACAACGAATCCAACTACCTGAAGGTGAGAGTTGAGAAAAAAACAAGACCTTAATTATGTCTTGCACAAAGAGCCCAAAACACACCATAAGTTCAAATTAAGCATCTACAATCTAATTAAATAATACTTAGATTTGATATACAAGTTTACAATTATGTATAGCTTCTATTGTTAAAAAACTTCAATTATTTGGGAGGACATAAGGCGTAGAGTGGAAATATATTATCCAATTTTGTCAACCAGCGTATGGAAAAGTGGGTCATTTATATTACTTTTATATGTGAAAATATCTATCGATTGATTGCGTATATATTGTTTGGGTGGGGTTATTTGCACTCAAGCTTTTGATAAATATACCTATTTTTTTTGGTTAAAATTTTTATTATAAAATTATTTTTTAATATATTTATATTAGTTAAGGTACATGTAAACTAGTCCGACTATTAACTTTCAAAAAAGAACTTTTACTCTCGACACCTCCCTTTATACTCATTATATTTTATTATTGGCTTTTCTATATTTGCTAATAAACATCTCACTACTTTTTTAAAGAAAATTGGTTCGAATAAATTTTATGAAAATCTAAACAAGTTTTACATACGGTGAAACAAATCAATGTTAGTCATTATTACAACATCGAAAAGATATAATTTTTTTTTATCACAAATAATGTTTTTTTTAAGGAACAAATTATTGCATTGAGACGTTGTCAGAAATTGTATACGCGATTTAAACCATCTGGACGGTAAGACTTAGAGGTCAAGACCGTATGATCCAGAGGTCACAACCGTAAGGTCCAATGATCCAAATTGCATATACGATGTTCGACAACTCTTGGGTTCATCTTTTTCATTTTCAACGCTAAATCTAGTTGTGTTGTGTGCGTTAAATTGTTGAAAGGGAGTTAGAAAGGTTATATATGAGGGTTAATTTACTCGTATTATATATAAGTGGTTAGACAAATAAAAAAAAGAATGAATGATTATTTTTTAAAAGACCCCAAAATTTAAGTTATTTATTATAATTTCTCAAAATTTTTCTCTTCTGGAAAAAAATCTGCGTTGTACAGTGAAAATATATTTTTAGATGAAAGATATTAGTTAATGCTGATCATTTTAGCATCAGTGATGTCGTCAAACGTAGGTGGCAGTTGTCTGACGTAGATTGTGAAATCAAATTTACTAAATTCATATTTATAAACTTTACTTGGAGAAAGTCTTGATACGAAGATCACATAACAATTTGGTTATAGCAAAACACGGGCCCTATGTGAAAGCAACAAGTACAGTACTGAAAGTTGAAAAGATGTGTAGGGGTAAAATGATTTAGATGTAATCAATGATGCAAGGATGATGCATACAAGGGATTTTCTTATAAACCGTTGTGGCATATTTGGTATAAATCAACGAAATTGTAAACGTTTCTTTACAACAGAGGCGGAGCCAAAAATTCTAACCAGGAGAGACAAGTTGGAACTACAATAAAATTTAGAGTCGTGATAAAATAATAATATTTAAAAGTTAATATTTATTTATAATATAATAGATAAACTTTATGATTATTTTTTATATAATTTTATATTTTAAAAGCGTTAAATGATAATTTTATTATCAATATCATCAAATATATTATTTTTTATATAAACATAATTTATAATAACGTATGCATCACAAAAGGCAACAGAGAATGACATATTAAAGTAACTAAAACTACTATGTAACAACAAAGACAAATACTTCAACAGTATTATAGCATTCTAATTTTACTAAACTTTCCAAAATTACCATCAAATGAAACATATTGAGACATGTTAATTACAACATTCAAGATGATAACTCAATCTAGTTTGTCATATTCGATACTTCAACTATTTTATCGTTAATAAGTTCTAATAAAGGACAAGAAAAGATGATAAATAATAATGAAAGATTATAAATACCTAAATTGATTGTTTAAATTATAAGAATAAAGATCTTTTTTACTCCAACTCAAAAGAGAAGACACAATCAATTGAAAAATTCAGTGCTGAAAAATGGGGGAAGAAGAAAGAAGGCAGTAAGGAAAAGGGAGGCTTGTTGGAAAAAGGGGGAAAGAGTAAGATGAGGGTGGTAAATAAAAGAGGGAGGAATAGTGTAAAATAAGTATTTTTTTAATTTAAATATATATTTTTATTTTGTAATGATTGGATTGTATAAAATAAAACAAAATAGAATAAAAATTTAAGAAAATTCCGAGCATTCCACTATCACTTTCTTTTTATATTATTTTGTACTAGTCAAAAATAAAGATTAGCATGTAATATAATATACACTAACATTTCAAATCGATCTGATATACATTAATATTTAATTTCATACGGTAAATCATATCGCAAGAGGAACAAAACTTTACACACTTGGTTGGCAAGTGGTTGATTTGACACTATGATAGATTATATGATTATGAAATGTTACTTTTTTTCTTGGTACATATTCTTGTGCGTATCCATACAACAAAGGTTATTGATCCATGTCATGGTTCAAATATGAAACTCAACGCTCCTGAGTATACTATAATGACTAATATCGAAAGAGATTATCAGTCTTATATGGAGTGACTGAGGAATTACTTGACTATATAAAGACACCCAAGAACAGAGTTTGACCTAGGTAACCATTATATCTAATCAATTTGTATGACTTCATCTTGAAACTATAAACTTTTATGGACCATAAATCAAAATCCACTTTTATTGCATTTTTATAATTTAATTAATGAAGAGATTTTCTTAGAAACGTAAATTAAGTGATAAAACTGAAAGTATTTTATGAAATTAATGTTAAGCAATTTGAAATATATGAGCGATTAATAATATTATATTTTAAAAAGATTAACATAAATATTTGTTATTATAGTTAATTAGGACATTTTTTATATTCATATATATAACCAATTTATAATGATCTTTACAAAAATATGTTTAACGTATGCTTGACTGTCAATCTATCTATTTATATATTTTGTATTGTTGATTACGACTAATTTATTATCCTATTTGTCTGATACTAAACCTTGCAGAGAATTAGTATTATAATTTTAACCTTCTTCTATAACAAAAAGCTAAACATACTTATTATTATTATTATTATTATTGAAGTATTTATGTTATCTAACGAGTCTTGTTCAAGTTATTGACTACACCGTTACGTAATCATGTTTATTAGCTTGGTATTTCACTTGACAGAAACAAGAGAGGTTTGGACCCGCTTTAATTTCTAAATTCTTCGAAAAAAAAAAAAAAAAAAATCCTATGATGCATGTGCTGACGCATGAACGTCAAAATCACTCATAAAGATTGTATTTCGTCTAATTGCATGTTCCCAAACGAAAGTATACTAACTGTAGATAAAAGTGTAAGGTTATAGCTACTCATTCTGTATATAAGTTAATATATGATATTATTTGTTTTATATTAATGATTTATAATTAATTACATGAAATCTTTTAATATAAATTTTTTTTTTCATAAATTTCAATAATTTATATAACTTAATTAAATAATTAATATTTGAAAGAAGAAAAGAATTTATATTAATAATGTGAAATCATTAACTCACTATATCATTAGATTAAGTAAGACAATTCTAAAAATCTATATGAAAAAGTTTTGTTAATAAATCTCAACCCTTATATCTATTAGGTTATTGATTTTTTTATATATATTGTAGTATCATTTTTAATATTTTTATCTATACAAAATTTATAAGTGTTATCTAATTAACATGTGTCCTAAATATATATGTTGAAAAGTTTAAAATGAAAAAGAGTAAGTGTATATTTATTTTTTTAAAAATGTTTTTAAAAGTAATATTTTATTTTTTAAGTTATAATACAAATTTAGTATCCCAGATAACATAACAATCATTTAAGAAATCATATCATCACATGAATTTAACATCCATATAATCAGATTAATCGTTTCTTCCATACCAACCGAAGAAGCACTTTTTTGGCTTACATAAAAGGCCGCAAAGCCAAATGATAAAATGAAATCTGGTTGGAAGGAAGGCAACAGTGTTACGGCATTAAATATCAATCTGGATGATGATGACATTACCAACATCATTTAATTTGCTAGGCCATTTCACACATTGTGGTTCACGCAAACATGATTATGATAATTGAAACAATTTGTGTCACAAAAGTTTCTCATTATATCATCCTTTGTATAGATATCACTTTTTCACTATATTAAAAGCAAACATTATAAAATTAGGTTGATTCATAAAGTATCTAGCCTAGAAAATATGTATCATTGCCTTGTATAATATCTTTGTGAGTAGAACTTTCTTGTACGAGCATAGAGAATCAAAGCTAGAAACGTCCCAAAAGAACAAAGAGAAGCCCAGAGAATGAAAGTCTTTCTATAGCACTCAATTCCAATGCATCTCCCATCTCCGTTGCTCTGATTGCGGTAAACCAAAGCTGCTAAGTAGCCATAGAGAAAGGAACCAATTGGAATGTTTGCAACCACAACGTTATGGTTTACACTGAAATTTTTTGTTCCGAACAGCTGGGTGGTTGTGGTTACAGACAAGGAAGTAATTGCCCCCGTACAAATACCAATAATGGCAGTGCTGATGTAGAGCGCCAAGTTGGTTGTGTTGAGAAGCAATATGAAAGCTCCTGACATTGGAGCCATTAATGCTACTATAGATGCTGGGGCCGAAATCATATATTTGCTCCTGAGAAAGGCAAAAGCAAAGGCAAATTCAAATCCATTTTCTTTACCAAAAGGTGACAAAACAAACGAATATAAATTTGCACCAAACATACTAGTCAAATGGGTTTTTGAATACATTGAGTCACAGGGTGACACATGCACATGCATGTAAGTTTTCACTGAGTTCTCATCAGAAGTAGATGTAACCATCTAATATTAGCCGAGAAATACAAGCAGGAGATACAAAATAAAGAGTTACCTGGAGAAAAAGTAATCCACGAAAGAAGGCATGAGACGGCCAAAGAAACCAAACGCAGACGACAAGGAAACTAGAGAAGAAGCTCCAGAGAACCCACGAGACTCGGCTATTTGTCCCAAGTTGTTCAGAAACACTAGCCCGAGTGTTGCACCACATAAGTATACAAAAAAATACAACCAAAATTCAATTCTCTGTAGCATCAACTTCACTCCAATCTCCTCCATTTCAACTAACTCATCATGTACTTCATTTAAAGCTTCATCCTCCTTCACCCCATTCTCCACTCTCTCTATACTGCTATTATTGTTCTCCTCTATTGTAGAATGATGCACCTTCGTCTCACCTTTTGACCACCATTTTCCTGCCAAAACATGTCTGATTTTTTCTGTGGATGGGATCACAAGTGGGGCGACTAGGCACACTGCCATGCCAATCAAGTTCTTAAGTGGCGACAATCTATTTGAAAGGCGATCAAAGCTGCGGATAACGGCATAGATACCAGTAACTATAGTTATCACAAACATGACAATGAACCCACCTCTCATGCTTCTGGACTTTCCAATTTGAAGGTTTCTAACTAGTGGTGCGGCTATAACACAAGCTAGTAAAGGAAAAATTGAGTTAAAAAGAAGATAAGCTTGAGCTCTTTTGGTTGAGGAAACATATATACCGTTAACTATAACTGTATAAATTTTTGCACTTAATCCTAAGTAACTAGTTGTTATTCCCACAGCAACTTGGCGATCTAAAGGGAAGTTTCTAATGGTGACAACATAACAAACTGTGTTGATCCAACAAATACTATTTCCTGCCAAAACAGTAAACAAGAAAATATAGCCATATGAGAGAGACGATATTTGGTTTGTTATGAAGAGATATTGGACACCATAACCAATAAAACCAAGAGTAGCACCAATCAAGAGGACTAGCCAAAGGGGCAAGTAAACGGCTGCAATGCCAGAAAGCCATCCAAATAGCTTCCCAGCATCTGAAGCAAAGGCAAGATTGTTGAGTTGGAGTTGGGAAAGTGAAAGAAGAGTCTTGAGTTGAGATGAGTAAGCTGGGAAATTGGAGTTTGTTCCGTTGACGGACTGAAGCCATACTGCCCCCACCAAGCTCAGCCATTGAAGAATGGTTTTAGGCATGGCAGCATGCAAGTGCGGTTTCAAGTTCTAGTTTGCACCGTAACTGATGGGTATTTAAGGTGTCCGTGAGAGTTCATTTTTCTCAAAGGAAAGGAAATCGGAATGTGTGAAGAAGAGATACCAAAGTCAGCAATGTAGTCTATTGAAAACGCCACGATACATCAATAACAAATTCTCTCCCCATCATTCTGATTTTCATCCACCCAAATCTAAGAGTATAACTATTATCAATTAAAAATTATTAATTGTAGTAGTAAAATAATTTTTATAATAAAAAGGTATACATATTAATGGGAAAATTAATGTGGCTGTGCACCTAAAAATGTGGTTTGTTATAGACCACCACCCATACCTTGGAGATCATTAATGTTATGGTTATGTACATTAATGCCATTGTTATGTGCAATTAATAATTTAGTTATAATCTAAAAAACAGTGTTATTTGAATTTCAATATAGCTTCGTAAATAAAATAATCCCTGTAATATTAATAATATAAATAAATTTTAATCAATATAAATTTATGGCTAATGACATCTGACCCCCTATTATTTGGATAGATGAAATCTAACATCCGGGGGTTAGATGAGTATTTTTGAAGAGGCTTGGGGTCGTTTAATACAAATATTACGTTTCTTTTTTAATTATTATATAGGGGTAACTACAATCTGACCCCCTGTTAATTATATTTGTGACGTTAATAATTAACGCAAGTTGTATTTTATTTTTTCTATTAGAAGTAACATTGTTATTCTTATCAAGTCCTATTTGAAATTTTTTTCTCAAAGTATTGTACCTCATATATAAGTGTGAATGATGTAAACCTCACTTTGTACGAGCAGAGTTTGTGGAGTGTCTCTAAGTCTACGGCTAACATCATCGAAATCATATATTCTCTCCTATTAATTGCAATTTAAAGAGAATAGAAATGGGCCAAAAAGTCTACGGCTAACATCATCGATGAGATCTATGTAGTGCCCACCAGATAATTTTGAACCACGCATATGATGGGTCCACTTTGTGCGCATAATTGGTTCACCACTGCGCAGTCAGATGGTTTCTAGCAACTTCGTAAACCTTAAACAAAAGTGAGACTCAATTTTCTTTTCCCTTATTTAGTAGAGTAATCAAAAATTAAAATTTTTAAAAAGTATAATATGCATAATTTAAATTCCATTTAGTAATTTTTAATAATTACTTAAAATAGTTTTAAGAAATATTTTTATATATTAGACAATTTTTCTTTTTAGATTATTAGTATGGATCTCATGAGATTTTTGTGAACTTTGATGTTATTCAATTGTTGAGGTTCTTTTTGGAATAAAATAAAAAGAAAAATTCATCCTTATATGTATGAAATTACAATAATAAAAAAAAAGTTTACATGAATATTGTAGACAGTTATTTGTGAGACCCTCTATAGAGAAGCTAAAATACCCTTTTAATTCAACTCAATGACCATTTCAAATTAAGCATCACTTTGGAGTAAAATTATAAAAACATGAAGAGGACAACCATTTAAAAGCCTTTTATAAATGGTCAACTCTAAAAAGCTAATTGTAGATTTGTCCATGGTTTTTAGATGCTCTACTTTGTTTAAAAGGGCTATTTCTTTTGTAGTAATTGCTTAAATTGAAGTTGAGATGTAGAAGTTATCATAATACTTAATAAATAATGTACTTTGTTAGAAAATAATAGCCTTTTCTAAATTTCAATTTTAAACAAGTAAATTTTTAGAGGTGACTATGACTTTTAGTGGCACAACTTTGTGTAAG
The DNA here is from genome assembly GCA_026212285.1 of Bursera cuneata. Lineage (NCBI taxonomy): Eukaryota > Viridiplantae > Streptophyta > Magnoliopsida > Sapindales > Burseraceae > Bursera > Bursera cuneata. Next base: position 1,258 of record JANLJB010029245.1, on the reverse strand, counting down.
ATGTTTAAATTTTTTTAGTAACAACTTACCATTAAAACGGAGATGCAGAAGCTATCAGAGGATTTAAAAAATAATAGGTTTTCTTAGCACATAATCGGCTCTTATAGATGATCAACTCTAAAATCAATTTTTAGAGCCAGTTTGAATTTTAGAGGCTTTACTGTGTTAAAAAAGCTTCATTTTGTGAGTAATGGATAACAATTGAAGCTGAGATATGGGAGCCATTATAGGATTTAAGAAATCATTTTTTTTTTTTTGACAAATAATCCTTTTATACATGGCCAGCACTGAAAAGGTCAATTTATAGAGTTGGCCATGGGTTTTAGAGGCTCCACTTTTTCCAGGAGTGCGAAATTTTGTAAGTAATGATTTACAATTGTAGTTGAGATGTAGTTATTATAGGAATTAAGAAATAATATATTTTCTTAGCAAATAATAACCTTTTATATATATGACCCAATTCTAAAAAGGTCAATTTTTATAGTCGGCCAATGGTTTTAAAGGCTCTACTTTATCTAAAAGGACTAAAGTTCTTTAGTAATGGCATAAATTGAAGCTGAGAATTCAAAGTTTAACTTATGCCATTATATTGTTAGATTAGTGTTGGATTCTATAAACAATGATATGCTAATTAGATTTTTTTTAAATCAGAAGACATGATCCCAAGGAAATCCATCAAGGAGGTTCAAACCTTGAACTTTGAAGGGAGCAACCCTCTCAAGTTTAAGGCTTTTACCACTTGAGCTACACCCGGGGTTAACTGAAGAGCTACATTATTATTTTAGTTTTAATATATATCTAAAAGTACATAATTGAATAAATTTTGTTATTGATTAGCATTGAGAGGTGATATGATTGATGTGATGCTTCTATTTCACATGGATAATGAGGTCTTTGAAGAGACAAATGAGCCAATACTCCTCATGGCAATTATTCAAAACCTCAAGTATGTAATGACCCTTCATATACTACTTTTACATGAATTGAAAGTTGTTTTGACATACGGGTAATGAAAGATAAGTGTTGGACCAAATAATTGACTTTTGGACCTCTTTTAGGAATTGGTAAACTAGTTGGATTTTGGAAGAATAGTGCATTTTTTAAATAGAATCTAACACTAAACAACTACTCTTATATAATACGACTATTCAAGAAATAAGGGATCTTAAAGTTACTGATAAGCACTTAAAAGTGCATATTTATTATGAGTTTAAATATCATTTTTACACTTTAAGTGCTATTAATTTAAGTATTTACT
>JANLJB010029244.1:3374-14116 GCA_026212285.1 Bursera cuneata | reverse complement strand
TGCTCACATTAATAGCACTTAAAGTGTAAAAATAATGATTTAAACTCTTCATAAACATACAATTTTAAGTGCTAATCACTCATCACTAAGTAAGCCTTGCTTACTCAAAGCCTTCAACCCTTGCTCACCTACATGCCTTAAGCACATGTGCCATAACTGAGTTGGGCCGTGCTCTTGTTATCTAGAACCTCTGAGACCATAGCTCCACCTTCAACCGTATCTCCTCTAAGAAAATACAAGTTAGCATATCTGACACTTGTAAGCATCAGTCCATCACCGTTGTATGCACAACAATGACCATATTCACCTACAAACCTAAAACCTTGAGCCTCTGTAAGCTGTCTAATTGACCTATCTACTAACCAGAATCGAACAGTACCAATACCCATTATCTTACATGCTCTTGAATCCCCCATAAAAACTGACTCACCTTTTACCTCACGATATATGACAAACTATTTCCTAATTGGACATAAATAGTAAGATGCTGCGGTATCAAGCACCTATCCCACATACAGATAATCATCAACATTAGCCATCAATGCCTCTACTAAGTCTCCTGTAATAATAGTATCAATATCACCATTAACGCTATCCGAAGTAGACTCAATCAGATTTGCCTTGCCAATTCTCTCTTCCTTGACACCTTTATCCTTTGTATTTGGACAATCACGTCTATAATGACCCTTCCAGTGATAACTATAACACTCAACTTTAGACATATCTCTCCCATGAGATTGTGAGCGGCTTCTATTCTTTTTCTTGCTACTTTGCTTGTTTTGTATTACTTTCATTCCAACCTCTAACCATAAGTCCATGTACTTGTGCATCATCAGCCATATATTTCTTATGGGTAGCCTTCATAAGAACGATAGTAACAACATCATCATGGACTAACTTTTCTGTCTTGTTCGTTACCAATGTATCAACTAATGCCTCCCACTCAGGTAATAATGAAGTCAAAAATAACAGAGACTTGATATTATCATCATAAGAAGCCCCTAAATATTTGCATTTTGAAAAAAAGTACTCAAATTCAGTAGCATTATCAGTCATGAGTTTACCTGGTTCAATTCTGAACATGAAGAGTTTTTTCTGAAGGTAAAGTAAACTTATCTGATCCTTTCTGAGATAGGTCTTCTCTAACTTGTCCTAAATAGACTTTGTAGTCATTTCATTATGATAATTATGCACAACTATAGCATCAAGATAGAGACGGATATTACTACAAGCCTTCCTATCCATCTTTGTGAACTTTGCGTGGAATCAATATTGGTTCCCCATCTATCGCATCTGCCAGATCAATATTAATCAGGATAGCCATTACCACAGTCTATCATCTATTAAAATTGTTTCTTCTATTGAATCAAAGAACATCGAAACCATGGACCTTCACGTAGTGATCGCTCTTCTTTTTAGCCATCTCGCTAAATACCAAGACTATTCCGTTGAACAGTACTGGTGAACAGTAATCGTGAACAGTACATAACCGGGAACATGCTATGATACCACTTATTGAAAAATCTTAGGTTGATGCCGATAAAGTAAAACTCGATTAATCTAATTTAGAAAATACTAAGTACAGCCTACGAATAACCCAAACAACTATCCCGATCTAAATTGGTAAATTCTGACCAAAATAATCAATCACAAAAATTATAGCAAGACACAAATTTTACGAGGTTCGGCAATATGCCTACGTCTATGGGACAACGACAAATAATCTTTATAAGAAAAAACGCCCGAAGAAGATTACAAAGATCTCTTGAGAACAAACTGATCTCTCAATTCTAATTCCCTAGAATAATCTCCGAAGGATTGATCTAATCTCACTTCTATGTTTCTCTCAACTAGATTGTTATGGAGAAACCTCTCAATTCAAAAAAATAGATTCATACTCAATTAGAAAACTAGGCTCTCTTTATATAGTGTTCCTAGGCTCCCTTCTATTGCTTTCCTAAGCAATGTGGGTTTCTTATACTATATAGGAATTATAATCCTTTTATACTCTTCTTTCCTAGTTGAACCAATATTTCTTTAATTAAAGTCTTTTCCTATTTGTAAATAGGATTTAACTAAGATTCCTTTTAGACTCCTAAAAGGATAAGTAGGATATAACTAGGATTCTGCAACAAACTCATTTCCTAATTCTAATTAATTACCATAATTTTTCACATATTGTACATGAGTTAATATCACACACCTCTCCTATAGTTCAATAAAATTTCTTACAACATCCCTTGATTTCAAAGATCTCATAAACCTTGCCTACTATCAATCAAAATTAATATATTTTGTTAAATTTAAATTGAAGCGACTAAAATATCTCTAAAATACTAAACCTATGAAATTCTTAAAGTTATTATAAATTCAAAACTACAAAATTTTATTAAATAAATACCTTATCAAGAGATTTAGTGGATGCAAAGTTGTCATCATGCCGTAGTTTTAAATTTCGATTAATTTTAAGGATTTTTTTATTCAAATAATGAAGGTTTTAGAATTCTAATAAATTATCAAATAACATCATGAAATGGTTAAGATTCTAATTCTTTCATCTTGCTAAAGCTTCTCGTCAGTGATGAACGAACATGGCGGGTCTTACCGCTGGTGGGTTATCTTTGATAATTAAAAAAAAAAAAAAAAGCTATGAATATCATAACGATTAAATTTAAGAAACCTTTATAATATCAAATAGTTAAATGTGAAGCTCAAATGACTTTGGATAGCAAAGTCTTGCAAAACTTTTTTCATCTATTGATGGCTTTTGACTTTGAAGTAAACTTTTATAAGTAGGTGGCTTCGACTGAGACAAGAAGTGGAACTAGGTTGTTAGAAGAAATTAAAATTGAGATAATTTCAAATAGTACCCTTGTTTACCATTTTTATCAGCTAAACCCCTAAGGTTTGTTTTTTTTAATCAACTGTTAATTTTAACTCTAAAAAATATATATTTACCCCTACTAAAATTTATTTCCTTAATTTTAACACAAAAAAAGAATAAATAGAAAATAAACAAATTATACTCCCATAATAAATAAATTTCTACTTTTTGTATTTTTATTTTTTAAAATTTTTTGAAATTAAGAAAAAAAATTTAAGTAGGGGTAAATATGTATTTTTTGGTGTTAAAATTAACAATTGATTAAAAAAAGCAAACCTTATGGGTTTAGTAGATGAAAATGTTAAACTTATTTTCTACTTGAGATTAGGTCAAAACACAAAGGTACTATTTGATATTATCCTAATTAAACTTATGGAAAAACAATACCACTATATTAATGGGATATTAACTTGCAACCCCCCAATAAATGCATTGATGAAGTGAATATCCTATTTTTAGTAAAAATTAACTCCATTTAAAAATTTACTAATTAAATTTATTTTAATTAATAGAATGCCAGTTTTACCCCCTTTCTTCTTCTTCCCTAAGATTTTTCTTCTTCAACCTATTCCATATTCTTCTTCCTCTCCCTCTTTGCAAAAGCTCTATGATACAGGCTAGATGGCATTGAATTTAATGGAGAAATATAATGATAGTCAACATTTAGATTTGTTTTCTTATTTCATTTTCATTAGAACTTCTTTTTTTAATTCTAGTTCTTTTGGGATTTGATTATGTTTTCCTTAGAGGTTAATAGAAATATATGTATTTTTTAGTCATTAGGGGAATTAATATGGTGATTTCTATTCAATTTATCAAATAACTCTAGTGAAAGTTTTCTATCTTTTTTTATATATTCCCTGAATTGGTGAGATTTTGGTTTATAGAAGGGTTGTAAGAGTATTGTGTGTGCAAATTCTACTTTTACCTATACTGCACTGCATCAGTTGGTATTGTAGAAAGTAATAATGATTACTTTAATGATTGTGGTAAGCCACCAATATTTTATTATTACTACACACGTATAAAGTTCTTCGTTGTCCTAATTTAAAATGTCGACTATCAATATATTTCTCCATTAAATTCAATGCCATTTGGTCTACATCACTCCTCTTTCTCATTTCACTTTGCACACTGCTGCGCCACCCTACTGCACACACACCCTGCCCTGTGCACTCCACCCTTACACACCACCTTCGCGATATCCACCACGCCATTGTCAGTGCCTTTGCATGCTACACCAGCCTACTACACATGTTGCTCCACCTACCTTGCCTTCGCTACCCACTGCTTACGCACACGCCACTGCTCATCTCTGCATGCTACCCCAGACTATTCTGAACACTACTTGCACACACACTGCTTGTGCATGCCACTGCATCTACCCATCTTATGACTGGATGCATTTGTCACTGGCTGCTGGCTACGTTTTATCGTCACTGGGTGATTGAGGGAGTGTTTGTCTCATTTGGTGCTTTGGTGTTTATGATTCATAATAAGTTTGTTGGAGTTTAGACCAATTATTATTGGTATTTGTTGTGATTTTGATTAATAAGGAATTGCAATTTCACATTTGTAATTTGTAGATGATTGACTTTGAAGGTTGTTGATTTGTATGTTATTGATTAGAGGATCAAGTGTTAGTTTTAGTGAAAGTGGGATATTGGAAGTCGACGCATTTGTTAGGGGGCTAAGGTTAATATCCCCAATGTTTATTTCTTAATGAAAGTCAAATGAAAAACCTTTAATTGGATAATATTATAATCGTCAGGTAATGTTATCTTACATGCAATTTAAGGTTACATGTCACTCAATGAAAAGTTGGATAGTTTTAAAACCCACTTGGTAGTTATTTCTCACAAACAATAAATGGAACACTTGCAAAGAAATCATAATATTTTTTAAGAAGAATAGCATGTAAAGTCATCCTTTAGAATTTCTCTATCGTATAAAGTGCTCTTGTAAAAAATTATGGCAATCAATTAGAGTTAGGAAAGAACTTTGTTGCAGAATCCTAGTTATATCCTATTTACCCTTTTATGCAAGCAAAAGGAATCCTAGTAAGATCCTATTTACAAATAGAAAAAGACTTTAATTAAATATTTAATTAAAGAAATATTGGTTCAATAAGGAAAGGGGAGTATAAAAGGATTTTGATTCCTATATAGTAAATGAATCTTACATTGCTTAGGAAAGCAATAGAACGGAGCATATGAACACTATATAAAGAGAGCCTAGTTCTCTAGTTGAGTGCAATCTAATTTTTCTAAGAATTGAAAGGTTTTTTCATCGCAATCTAGTTGAGAGAAATATAGAAGAAAGATTAGATCAATCATTTGGGGATTATTCTAGTGAATTAGAATTGAGAGATTATTTTATTCTCAAAAGATCTTTGTAATCTTCTTCTGGGGTTTTTCTTATAAAGATTGTTTGTTACTGTCCCGTGGACGTAGGCATGTTATTGAACCACATAAATCTTGTGTCTTGTTGTCATTAATATGATTTATTGTTCTTTAGCTTGCAATTATCAATTTCAATCAGGTTTTTTTGATTAGGTTGTTCGTAGGCTATACTTAGTATTTCGTAGATTATATTAGGTTAATCGAAGTTTACTTTCTCAGCATCAACTTGGGATTTTTTCAATAAGTGGTATCAGAGCCTTTTCATGGTCCTGTACAATTCATTAGGTACAATTCACAATCATTGTTTATGGCCAATGTTCATCGATACTATTCATAATACACTGTTTTGGTATTTGATGAGATGGCTGAAAGAAGAGCGATCACTATGTGAAAGTTCATGGTTTCGATGTTCTTCGATTCAATGGAAGAACAATTTTAGTAGATGACAAACTACAGTAATAGATAACCTGATCAACATTGATCTGATAGATGCGGTAGATAGGAAATTAGTATTGATTTCACCTGATTATGATGTAGCAAAACTCGTGAAGATAGGTAGGAAGGCTTGTAATACTATTCATTTGTGTCTTGATGCTGGAGTTACGCATAGTTACCATGATGAAACAACTGTGAAGTCTATTTGGGATAAGTTGGAGAAGATCTATCTTAGGAAGGATCAGATGAGTTTACTTTACCTTCAGAAAAAAGCTTTTCACGTTCAGAATTGAACCAGGTAAACTCATGACTGATCATGCTACTGAATTTGAATACTTGTTTTCAGAATACAAAGATTTAGAGGCTTCTTATGATGATAAAATCAAGCCTCTATTATTTTTGATATCATTATTACCTGAGTGGGAGGCATTAGTTGATACGTTGGTAACAAATAAGATAGAGAAGTTAGTCTATGATGATGTTATTTCTACTGTTCTTATGAAGACTAACCACAGGAAAAATATGACTGATGATGCAGAAGCGCATAGACTTATGGTCAGAGGTTAGAATCAAGGTAATACGAGTAAGAGGAATAAGCAAAGTAGTAAGAAGAAGAATAGAGGCCGCTCATAATCTCGTGGGAGAGATATGTCTAAAGTTGAGTATTATGATTACCACAAGAAGGGTCACTACAGACGTGATTGTCCGAATACAAAAGATAAGGGTGTCAAGGAAGAGAGAATTGGTGAGGTAAATCTGGTTGAGTTTACTTCAAGTAGCGTTAATGGTGATATTGATACTATTGTTACAAGGGACTTAGCAGAGGCGTTGATGGCTAAAGTTGATGATTATCTATATGAGGGATAGGTGCTTGATACCGCGACATCTTATTATTTATGTCCAATTAGGGAATGGTTTATGTAGCGACCCAAAAATTCAAAACAGTGATTTAGGGGTGTAGTGAAAGATTTCAAAGTTAAAAATCAAAAAATAGTGTATTTCTGACATGTATGAGATGACATTGATATGATGACATCGTGCATGTGAGAATTTAAAGGTATTCGGGAGTTTTCTCGATTTTGGACTAAAACTTATTTCACGTGGGTTTGTGAATTTTTTGTCTTTAGTACCTAATCGTGATATTTTAAGGGTCACATCAATAGAAAATGGATGAGGACGTTTCGACGACGAGGTGTCGAGACTTTAGGTTCCGGATTTGCAATCGTTGAAGGTTTGAAAAATTGAAGAAAGAACCCCAGAACCGAAAATATATATAAACAACTTGGGAGTCCAAAACATTTAGAAAATAGCATGGACAGCCCTGTTCGATGGAGAAGAATACATCACTACCATCACCGGTGACCGCTCACATTCTCTATGAGTTAGCCGCCTTGGCCAGTGGCAATGGAACCGTCTCAGCCTATTTATCATTGTGGTGGCCTTCATTTTCCCGTCCGATGCTGGAAACTCCATAGATCGGGCCGAAGATGTTTGCCTGCGTCAACTCCCGTTGATCGATTTTGACATCGCCAGCCATCGACACTGATGGCAAACGACTCCTCGCGGTGAGCTGGTTCTAACAACGGCCTCCGATCATCGATCAGAATCGTGGATCATCGGTAATGAGCCTCGATAGCCACCACCTCCTCGTTTACCGATCTACCACTTCCGGCTATCGGTTGCCGTCGCCGTTGGTCGAAATAAGTCCCCCTCGATGAGACGAAGCTGATGGTATTCTCCGTTTTCCATTCCCTCCAGTCGATCATGTTTTTTGATGACAAACCGTGAATCACAGTTGAGTTGGATAATTATTGTCGCCTCCCCTCACCTTACTGACTTGGCAGTTACACCACCTACACAACCCCCCACTATTTTGGATGTTGGCAATTTACCCCCTGTCACATCTGACGACGTAAGGACCCCCAAGGATTTTCAGGTTAGCAATCTCACCCCTACTTGGTTATTTTAGTATAGTTTAAAGAATTATATAACGCCCCCGAGAGGTAAAATATCAATTTAACTCATGATTCCCGATTTTGCATGGTTTGACCCCATGACTCTAAGGACAAATCTGGGACCGCCGAGACACATGGATTTACGATACGAATGAGGGAAAGAGAGAAAAGAAGGTCTGGGAGCTACGATCCAGATATCCAGGTAGGGGTTTCTATGATACTTTTCTATTTCTTTTTACGAGCATTTGGACTTAATTTATGTTGTTGCTTAGGAAATAGAGACTGCATGATTGACGAATATGGACACTAGATGAATGGATAGATCGGGACATTACGGGCGCGTATATAGTTTTATGGAAATATACGAGAAGTCAGAAAATCGGACGGACGCATATGATTGTGTCGTTGGATGGTGGATACGGAATGAGTATGGTGGAGTGGGAGGTGATTGGATAGTCGAGACGTGAGATATGGTGCACGGATGTACACGTGGGCTGAGACGGATAGGATGCGAGTGTTACGATACTTGTGCGTTACGGGACACGGGAACATGTGTGTACGATAATGGATGTTGTACAGATTAGGAATGGAAATACGGGCATATGGATTGTACGGATGGACCCCGGATTGGCCTAGTCAATATACAGGAATCCGAGGAGACGTGTGAGTGATGTATAGACTGATCAGTTGATATGCGGTAGTCCAATGATATGTGGGACTGATAGTTGGACCCGTTGTGATACGAGTAGAGTTATAGAGTCAATCCGATATGAGAGGGATCTATGAGCCGTTGTGATATGGGATAGATCAGTTATAGTGTTGGACCTTAGACGGGCCCGAGTTGATCCAGGATCTAAGGGGAGAGACATGTGTTACAGTTTGAGGTGTGTGTTTTACTAGTGGGTGAGATGAGACAATAGATGCTTAGATGAGCCTATTTGAGGGGCATGATCTATGATGTGTGGATGCATCGCGTGGAACACGACGGTCATGGTTGTAATGAGGAAAATGTCTTGTGACGGAAATCAGGAGTACGTGAGAGAGAGAGAGACGGCTTGTATGTATTGTGATGTTTGTTTGGATGCATGCAGGTATTTAAACTGTTATAGAACTGTACAGTGTTAGAAATTCCTACTGGGCTATGTTGCTCATTCCCTCTTCCACGGGTACCCGAGGTCAAGAGTCTAGGGAGGTGATCTGGAGCTCACATAGAGGATCTCGGACAGAGTGAGTGTGTCTATTGATATTTACTTGTCTATTTTAAAAAGAAAAAAATTTGTAACCCGTTTTTCAGTATAAATGATTTGATTTTTTTTATTTATTCACAGAGTCACTCCGGGGTTCCTATATATGGGATTCTGTGTCATGACAAATGGTATCAGAGCACGGGCTCTACACTGTAGACCCATGTAGGATGGTTAAGAAAGGGAGTTGAGTCTTGTGTCCAGTAGGAATATGTCATCGCTAACAGTTCATTGGATGCATGGATGGTACACATGTGTGGTGTACATATGATAAGAGATGTCAAGCTCATGACGAATTGTCTTGAGAGTGTAAGAGGATGAGCCGACATGGAGATGTGATTTTTGATTGCGACCCTTCAGGTAGTGAGAGTGATGGATTGTTTTAGGCCACGAGTGATGTGGCAAATATATGGGTCGAGGTCACGGCCGACATCGATAAAGATGGTATTTGAAAATGTTGAAAATTATTGTGTACTCTGTGTGAATACAGATACATTGTAGAATGGTGATCAGTGTGTTGAGCCAACAGCGTTAGATCTTAGTTTGACCTGTCTGATACAGGATTTAAAGGAAACACTCATGGGCTTGGATATAGTATTAGATCTCATTTTGTCATGTCTGATACAGAATTTGAGAAAAGCACTTATGATTTGGAGATACAGTGTTAGACCTCACTTTATCTTGTCTGATACAGGATTGGAGTGAAACACTTATGATTTATGGATATAGTGTTAAACCTCATTTCGCTTTGTCTGATACAGGATTTGAGGGAAACGCTTGTGATTTATGGTTCTAGTGTTAGGCCTTATTTTGCCCTGTTTGATATAGGATTTAAGGAAAACACTAGATTGAAAAATAGTATATGTTGATGATTAGCATACGAGGGTAGAGAATTGTTCAACCTTCGAGAGTTGAACCAAAGATTGAAAGTGAGACTGATTACTCATGTGGTGACGTAAGGTATATGGTGATAATAGATATCCGTGGAACATGTTATAGAAAGAGACAAGAATCCTGGTGAGTGAAACAAGGAACCAAATCGATGTTATGTGCATGTACGTACTGATTATGTACGGTAGAGAGCCTAAGTGGCTATGTTAAACTAGTGTTTGAGTAGAACCCACAGAAGTGTGGGTTGTTTTGTTTATGAGTAACTGAGAAGGAAAAAGGTGGAAGTGATGATGGTTGTGTTCTGTGTGGCTAGGTTCAGTTGAAAAACTGGAAGCACATGTTGATTGTGTGTGTATTTAGAGAGAGATTAAGATTAGAGTGGCACAATAGAACTTGGAAAGTGTGACATTCCTATATGTTAGGAATTGAAAATTTGTGAGTTGAGATTGGGTTGTTAACATGTCGAGTGATTAGGTTGATGAGAATGAAATTCCTGAGACATTTATTGTCGAAAGGAGAATTTCTGTAAAACTGTCTGAAATAGAGACAGTGTGAGATTTGGAACGACCGAGAAATATGTTTGAGGCACATAGTTTCCTGGGTATCGTGAGATATGATTAGTGAAGTATTGAGGACTACTCCCGATTGGCTACTTGGACGATTGAATTGACCCAGAAGGGAGTGAGATATGAATGGGGATGAAGCTTGTGAGTAAGCTTTCCCTGAGTTAGAGGTCAGATTGACTTCAGCTTCTGTGTTAGTGAGATTATTACGTGGACTGAGTTGTGTAGGTACATGGATACTCCCTTGAGCGGATTAGGTTGTGAAATGATGCAACGGGAGTGTTTGCGTAAGAGTTAGATGAAATTTAGATGAGCATAGAAACTGAAATAGGCATGTAAAAGAGAAATTGGGGGGGGGGGGGGGGGGG
>JANLJB010029243.1:0-14105 GCA_026212285.1 Bursera cuneata | reverse complement strand
TGCATGTTTCATGCATTAAAGCATGAAAAACACATCCTCTCTCCATTCAACTTGGCTTGGCCGAATTGCTCTTGTCTTCTAAGGGAGAAAATTGCTCATTTTTCTAGCAAGATTTTGTGTCAATTTTAGGTGCTAGAAGTACACACCATGGATGATTATTAATCATATTGTTTTGTGTTTGATTGTGTGTAGAAATTGAAGGCAAATTTCGGTCATAAAGCTTCCTACAATTTGCAAAGGAGTAGGTAAAAATTTTCACCACAATTATGTTTTAAATTCACCTAATTGCATGTATCTTGGGTAGGAATCCAACATTGATAAGAGCTAACAAAAGTGAGGCACGAAGAATGATACATCTTTAAAATATTACAAATCAGATGTTGGATGTTTTTACTGATGTAGCAAAAGTAACAAAGTCACATGCACAAGTTGCTAATACACTGGTAAAGATTAATGTTCCTTTAGAATAATCCCCCTTTAAAATAGTAAATAATCAATCTATTACATGCTAGAAGCATAGTAGACCCCTTGTATCAAAAGACACTGTCCGTCAAAAAGAAAAAGTAACTTATTATAGTTCCATTGGAAATAATGATTGAGTTAAAGAATCCACATTATCTAATTTAGCTCCTAAAGAGATAATTGTCCCTAAAGAGACCCAAGCCCCTAGAGAAGTACCAGTCGTTGAAGAGGCACAACTATTTAGAAATAAGGAAATATCTATCAATTATACGAGAGAAGTGTGAAATCATGATAAAATGGTCATCGATGAAATCTTTTCATTTGCAGTAGCCACTAAAATTATGGATGATGATTTTGAACAACATATAGTGGATGAATGTAGGCAAAGGCATGACTGACCCAAATATTCAAACAAAATTGACTTCTCTGACCAAACGTGAAGTTCTTTGACCTGTAGTTTAAACACCTAAAGACTTCATACTTGTTGGATATAAATGAGTATTTACTAGAAAAAGAAATAAAAATAATGAGATTGCTAGATATAAAGTCCGACTTATACATCAGGGTTTTATATAAAGTTTGACTTGTACCTTACGGTTTTTCTTAAAGACCAGGTAATGATTTTGATGAAACATATGCCCTGCTAACGGATATAATCACTTTTAGATACTTGATTTGTTTGACAATCTTACAAAAACTTTGCATGCACCTTATAGATGTGGTTACTACCTACCTTTATGGTAAACTAGATACTGATATATACATGAAACTTCCTGAAAGATTTAAATTGCTTGATGCAATTAAAACAAAACCGAGGAGCATATATTCACTTAAATTACAAATATCCTTGTATGGATTGAAACAATTTGGAAGATTATGGTATTGACATTTTAGTGAATACTTGATAAAAAAAAAGGGATATATTAATGATCCTATATGTCAATGACTTGAATTTAATTGGAACTCCAGAAGAGATTCAAGATGTTGTTGAGTATTTAAAAAGAGAATTTAAAATGAAAGGATTGGGAAAAATAAAATATTGTCTTGGCCTGAAGATTGAGCATAGTTCAAGTAGCATACTTGTTCATCAATCAACATATACAAAAAAGATTATGAAACAGTTTAATATGATAAAGCTTATGCATTGAATACCCCGATGGTTGTTAGATCACTTGATCCTGAGAAAGATTAATTCCGTTCTAAAGAAGATGATGAACAGATACTTGGTCTTGAAATGCCATATCTAAATACTATAGATGCATTATTATATTTGACATAATGTACTCAACTAGAAATTGTATTTGTAGTCAATTTATTGACAAGATTTAGTTTGCACCTATTAAAAGACAATGGAATGGAATTAAACATATTTTTTGTTATCTATGGGAAACTGTTGATTTGGTGTTATTCTTTTCATATGAACCTTCTAAAAATCCTGGTTTAGTTAGATATATTAATGCTGATTACCTATCTGATCCTCATAAAGCTCGATCACAAACTAGATATGTCTTTACATATAACAGGATTGCAATTTCATGGCAAAAAAACTAAACAACCTTTGGTTGCTATTTCTTCTAACCATTATAAAATACTTGCGTTGCATGAGACCAATCAAGAGTGCATATGGTGATGGAGACCGCTATCCTAGGCCAGTAGAAATTGCAATACTTAGCCTACAAAGGCTATGATCTCCACAACACAGCACGCTAACTCCGTTGCCGAAGCTAGATTTGGAAGTATGGCAAGGAAAACCTTAAGCCACAACTCCTCTTGCTCTCACCCAGTAAATACCACACAAGAGACAAGCCCAAGCACTAGGCCGTAAAGACAACACAAGCACCAAAGATAATAAGTAAGCTGCTTAAGAGAGACTAAGCTCTGATTTTATATAACTGAACGAATATTGGTTGAATGAATACAAATGAGCTTTGAGGCTTTATTTATAGAGGATACAGCAGTTGAGTCCTACTAAAAGTCTATATTCTCATCTCTATCGCAACTAAAAGATAAGATAAACATAACCTAATCTGAATAGATCATTATCCTATAATTATCTCCACGTTCATCATTATACCATCATTATCTCCATGTTTAGAGAATTACTCGAAACTTTCATCTTCTAGACAGATAATACCAAGTCATTGCTATGTAAGCATTTAATGGATAATGCCACATCATCGCCACATCAACGTTTCAGCCATGTCAGTATCTCAGCCATGTCAACCACCTTTGCCACCTCAGCATTAGCTAAGTTACCCTTTTCTGCCATATCAGGTTCAGCCTTATCTTGCGTTCCCAATGGCATTGAACAAGTCTGTTCTTCCTTGAGTATAGTCGATGTGCTAGCTTGGCTTTGTAACCTCTACTGTTTCTTGTGTTCCCGGGACCTTTTTGTAGCCAGGTTATGTTTCAACTTACTTAGGTCCTCAACAATCCCTCTCTCTTGGAAAAGCACCTTGTCCTCAAGGTGAAAATTAGCAAATCTCATCTTGATCTCATCATAATCCTCCCAAGTGGCTTCCTCTCGTAGTGTCTGATTCAACCAAATAAGCACACGCCACACCTTTCTCTAAGCATCTCCTCGACTTACGATCTAAAAACGTAAAGCTTCTCTTGACTGTAGTAACATTTGCCCCTCTTCATCAAACTGGGACAACTCATCAATGATCTTCCTTTTTTCACCCACCCTCTTCTTCAACAGTGAAACATGGAACACAAGGTGCAACTTGGAAGTAGTAGGTAGTCTCAACTTGTAGGCTACAGTTCCTACCTTTTGAATGATCTCAAACGGCCCACAATATTTTTGGGCTAACTTATAGGAAACAGTTTTATTGATGATCCGTTGTCTACCTGGTATGACTCGGAGGTATACATAATGTCCGACTACAAATTCCACCTCACGCCGTGATTGGTCAGCATATTTTTTCATCTTCTTTTAGGTGTGTTTCAACTAAACTTTCAGCTTGGCTAATGCCTCATCATAGGCATATAACTCAACATCCACCTGTTGCACTCCACTGGTGCCAGCTGTATAACTTGGTAATTTGAGTAGTGCTCGCCTATATACTGCCTGATATGGACTCATTTTGATAGAAGCATGGTACGATGTATTATACCATAGTTTTGCCCATGATAAGTACTCTGACCACTCTTGTTGCCGATCAAAATAAAAATAGCGTAAATATTCCTCCAATGTTTGATTGGTAACCTCAATTTGCTTCTCTGTCTGTGGATGAAATGTTGATGAAGCTATCAAATTACTGTCTTACTGTGAAAACAACTCCTTCCAGAAGGTACTCATAAAAATAACATCCCTGTCTGCCAGCATAGTTCTCGGAATGCCATGTAGTTTTACCACGTATTGGATAAATTCTCTAGCAACATCCTTGACAGTGAATGGATGTTGAAGTGGTATGAAATAGGCTGCTTTGCTTAACCTATCAACCACATTCAATATAATTGTAAACCCATTACTATGAGACATACCTCCAATGAAGTCCATAGTAACATCCTCCAAAACCCATTTAGGTATTGGTAGAGGCTGAAGTAGGCCCTTGATATGCCTATTTTCTAACTTGTTCCTCTGGCAAGCATCACATTCTTGTACTATGATCTTCACCTCTCGCTTGATACCTTCCCACCAAAAGAACAGTTTAACCCTCATGTATGTTTTGAACTAGCCAAAATATCCACCTTCCTTTGAATTGTAGAAGTGAATAAGTATCTTAGCCAGTAACCTTGGAATATTGGGCACATAGATTCGAGCCTTGTACCATAGATACCTCTGCTTCAATTTGTACTTCTTCACTGTAGGGTCACGCTTGTCAAGCTTGTCCATGATTTATTAACTTCATGGATCCATTGTTATTGCTTCATGGATTTCGGCCCAGACTTGCTATTCTACCCCACTCAATCCATGTAATCGGGCCTCATCTGGTGTACAAATAATCCATAAGGCTTGGCCTTCTTCCTGTATGGACATTGCATCTGCCACATGATTCTCACGATCAAGCATGTAAACAACCAATGTTTCATTTGTGATATCTGTCTTTAGGGTAGATGCACTTACCTTACCCGTATCCGTATTTGACAGTGTTAGAATGCCATATAGTTTTACCACGTATTGGATAAACTCTCTAGCAACATCCTTGACAGTGAATGGATGTTGAAGTGGTATGAAATAGGCTGCTTTGCTTAACCTATCAACCACATTCAATATATTTGTAAACCCATTACTATGAGACATACCTCTAATGAAGTCTACAGTAACATCCTCCCAAACCCGTTTCGGTATTGGTAGAGGCTGAAGTAGGCCCTTGATACGCCCATTTTCTAACTTATTCCTCTAGCAAGCATCACATTCTTGTACTGTGGTCTTCAACTCTAGCTTGATATCTTCCCACCAAAAGAACAGTTTAACCCTCATGTATGTTTTAAACTAGCTAAAATATCCACCTTCCTTTGAATTTTAAAAGTGACTAAGTATCTTAGCCCGTAACCTTGGAATATTGGGCACATAAACTCGAGCCTTGTACCATCGATACCTCTGCTTCAATTTGTACTTCTTCACTGCAGAGTCATGCTTGTCAAGCTTGTCTATGATTTGTTGACTTCGTGGATCCATTGTTATTGCTTCATGGATTTCAGCCTAGACTTGCCATTCTACCCCACTCAATGCATGTAATTAGGCCTCATCTGGTGTACAAATAATCCACAAGGCTTGGCCTTCTTCTCGTCTGGACAATGCATCTGTCACATGATTCTCATGACGGGGCTTGTAAACAATCAATGTTTCATTTGTGATATCTGTCTTTAGGGTAGATGCACTTACCTTACCCGTATCCGCATCTGACGGTGTTAGAATTATAGCATGACATTTAGCCACACTTTTGTAAATGTGCTCTATCTTATTCATCTCACACTGACGAGTCTCGGATGGGCTCAACGCTTGCCATGTGCACTCTCATCCAAGTAACTCAAATTGCATGCTCATCTTGTTGAAGCCTGAAGTGATCTTTCCAACACTCTTAAGCCATGTGTTACCCAATACTACATCCAGTTCTGCCAGATTTGACACGTGCAACTCTACCTCAATTTTCACCCTTGAACTAAGAGATGGGCTTGTTTTACCACATGTGAACATCGTAATTTTTCTCCACTTGCCACTTTCACATCAAAAGCATCTATAGGAGTGGTTTGTAGGTGTAGCTTCTTCACCAATTCACTGTTGACAAAGTTATAAGAGGCTTCACTATCAACTAGCACACATATTTCACGGTTCCTTATAGTTGCCAACAATCTCATGACTGTAGGCTTAATTGGTCACTTCAAAATATTTAGGGTCAGCTCACCTTCAGTGATGTCTTCCTCTAAAAAGTTGAATTCGTCTGCCTCATCACCACTGGATTTTTCATCTTTGACCTCATACTTTTCCTCATCGTCACTGGCTAAGATAATTGAAAAACGACTTACCTTGCTTACACTGGTGGTTTGGAACGCACTTATCATTGCACCACAGGCATAAGCCTTTCTCGATCCGTTTCTTGACTTTTTCAAGTGACAACCTAGGCCAAGTAGGCTCACTACACCTATTCTCAAATGAGCCATTAGTCGTTGGTTCACGCCAAGGCCCTTCAGGAGGTTTTGAAGGTTGTGGTGCTTCTTTCATGTGCGACCGTCCTGCACTCACTAACTGTGATAACCGAATATATTGGGCCAAGCTTGTTGGCTCACGCACTTTGACCTCACGTCCAAGCCATAGAAGTAGACCCTCCAGAAAAGTAGTCATTAAAGCACTTTCGGGCCAATTGCGAACCATTTTCGAAAGCATTTCAAGTTCTTCCAAGTAAAGCTCGAGGGAGCCCTCTTGCTTTATCTTTGCTAACTGTCCTTCATAGTTCATTAGGCTTGGAGGCCCAAACTGATCCACCATCTCCCTGGTAAATCTTGTCCAGTCTAATTGTCTTCTTTCTCGAGCATAGAAACCTTTTAGCCAACGCCACCACTGGTTGGCCTTACCTAGCAAGTAGTATGAAGCAAAATCCACCCATTCCTTTGGATCCATGTCATGTCGAGAGAAATAATGTTCTGTCTTGAAAATCCATTTACCCGGATGTCTTTTCTCAAATGTGAGAAATTCTATCTTAGTCTTGGCAGGCTGCTTATGCCTAGATTGTTGTAGCCAATCCCCATGCCTTAATGCATGGCCACTTGGTAACCATCATCTTTATAATCATCATCTCGATCATAGTACCTGTCTCATCTATGATCGTGCCTACGATCAGCCGTTGGCCTTATCTGCGCTTGGATTATTTGTTGACTTTTCACAAGCCTATTATGGCCACTAAGACTGTCTCTCTTTGAGGCATGAAGACCCAACTCGTCCTCATTAATGGTAGGATTAGCCACAATATAGATTGAAGCCTCCCCGGTTAGGTTGGGTTTCAACATTCTCCTCACGATGTACCTCCCTTAAAGAGCTTGCTCTTAGCGGAGTCTGTTGAGATGACTCTCCAAGTTTTGCCCCCATCATTACCATGACTTGGCTCATCATCTGTGCATTTTGGTTGATCAATTACAAATTTTGGTTGGTCGTACTCTTGATTTCCTCAACTACTTCTTCAATCCGTGCCACACGTTCGTTCAGTGAAAACTGCCTACGATTAGCATTGGATCCCTCTTCGGTAATATAATCAAGATTACTAGAAGTTTTGACCATGTTATCTCTCAATGAAAGCATCAATTGATGGAGACTCTGATCCTAGGCTGATAGAAATTGCAACACTTAGCCTATAGAGGCTATGATCTCCACAACACAACGCGTTAACTCCATAGTTGAAGCTAGATTTGGAACTATGGCAAGGAAAGCCTTAAGCCACAACTCCTCTTGCTCTCACACAGTAAAGACCACACAAGAGACAAGCTCAAGCATTCGGCCGTAAAGACAGCATAAGAACCGAAAATAATAAGTAAGCTGCTTAAGAGAGACTAAGCTCTGATTTTATATAACTGAATGAATATTGATTGAATGAATACAAATGTTCATTCAAATGAGCTCTAAGGCTCTATTTATAGAGAGGATACAGAAGTTGAGTCCTATTAAGACTTTATATTCCCATCTCTATCGCTAAAAGATAACATAAACACAACCTAATCTAAATAGACCAACACCATCATATAATTTATCCCATCTGGTTTTTCTGATATATGTGTATTGTACTCTTTTTCACTTAGATTAGGTTTTATCCCATCTTGTTTTTCTAGCAAGGTTTTTAATGACCAACACCATCATATAATTTATTGTATTTCTTTGTTTTAGTTTTTATTTCTCTGAATTTTTTGTTAACAAACTTAAATATAATTATTTTATAAGATGAAATCTAAGGGAGAGTGTTGTATATTATAATGGATTTTCACCAAATAAAGTGAGGCAGTGCAAATTCTAATTGGCTTGTATATAAGCAATTTCGTATGCAGGAATGATTAGAATTTCATTTTCTCTTTCACGCCAATTTCCCTTTCATTTCTCTCTTTATTTCTCTTCTCCCATTACTCTCCTCGTGGCCCACTGCCATCACAGTTCCAGTAGCAAATAAAACTCTCCTCGCAGTACTCCACTTCATTTCATATTCAGGCAACAATATAACATATAGCCTAATATTTCTGTTCAATTATCTTCCTACGATTTACATTAAGTTATAACACATTTCAATCAATTATCGTGCTATATTCCTTTGCATTAGAGTTTTAATTAATCCATCATTAGAATACAAATTAGGATACTTTATAAGAAAATAAAACTTCCGTTCAACTACTCATACAAAACTAGGCAGTGTTTGCTTTTCATCTAAAATGTATGAATTAGAGTATTTTATTTTATTTTATTTAAGACTTACTCTCACACAATTTCATCTGAATTGTTGAAGTTTGAAATATTTATGTTACCCATAATTCTCCTAAATACTATTATTTGATTTATTTATGACCTATTTGTTCATAATTTTTTACAAAACAATACATATTTAAATAAGGGTCAGACTATTGAGACTTAATTTTACTCATTTCTTGATAGTCATTAATTTATTACAATCCATGAGTGGGAAAGAAAAATTAAAAAATAATTTTTTTTATATCAACTCAGCAACTCTTTCTATCATGATTAGAAAAAATATACATATAAATTATAACATAAACTATTATTTTAATATTTTAAGAAAAAATAATAAAATATTAAATACTTCATCATTAATTTTATTGAAATATTGATTCATAAATATTTTTAATTTGTCAGTTGTCAACAAAAACAACTACAGAATTGAAAACAACATAAATAAGGACAAACATGTAAAAATATTGGTTTCAGACATTTTAATTCAAATATTAAAATTAGCGTTAGATCTTTTAATTCAAATATTGAAATTGAAAAAACAAACCTATCTTTTATATTTATATATTTTCAGACCTATTCAGATTTCATTTAATTCAGACTCAGTTCAAATTTCAAATAAGAAAACAAAGGACCTTATGTTTATCTTCAAATGAAAGCATAAAATAATTAAATCAAAAAAATTCTCAATACTTGCAATTCAAATAAACAAATATTTTTTTAAGATGATATGAAAAATTTTGAATAAAAACACAATATTTATGAGCAGAGATAATGTCTTCTTTAAAAGGTTATCAATATATTAGTATGCTTTACTAGTCTGGGTGAGTAACATTAAGCATGTAAACATACAAGAAGTTTGAACTGATAAATAGATGTGTGCTTCAAATTCATGGTAGAATATGAGTGGCTAAGGACACCACTTTAGTACAATGACTGGTCGGTCAAATTTACATAATTATTTCTTTAATGAAAAGCTAACATTAAAGAAAACTATATAAGATAGATAATGTCATATAATTAGGTCCTGGTTATCTATAATCATTGAATTAAATTGTTAATTATATAAATAATTATTGAATTTAATTGTTAATTGTATATAATGTATTTTTATTTCAATTCTTAATCTAATAATATTAGGTCAATTATAACAAGCTATCCCTAGAATTTACGAATTCGTGACTCAGTAACAAGGTTTGACATTTTTAACATAGACTCTAAGTTACCATTAGTTTTAAATTACAATTAGCTGTTTACACCTATTATAACCAATTTTAAATAACTAAACAAAAATAAATCTAATCCTACATTGAATATCTATAAAGTTTTTAGAAATGGTTCAATTTATTGAATACCCATAAATACCTAAAAGGGAAAAGAAAAACTAAGATAAAAAAGATAATTATACTGAAATAAACTTTAAATTTTTCTGTCAATATCTTTCAAAAATTATACTAAGATAATTGGGTGTTCGTCAAATGTTTCTGGTGATTGGCATCGATGGCTACCATGGTGAGGCTTTCGGATTGGAGGAGGTTTTCTGGGAGAATTTGGTTAGTGCTTTATGGTGGTATTGTGACCTTGGGATCAAAGTGAGAAAGATGAGAAAATTTAAATTTCCAATTCAAGTGTTCTGTTTTTTAATTTAGTTAATTTATTTTTATAATTAGCCTGGGCTCAGAGGGCCCAACATTTACCACAACCGTCCATCGCTCAATGTATAGCTTACCGATGGATACCATAAAAGCGGGGAAAAAATATTACTGTGCCTAAGAGAAAATTTGGGAGTTTTCGTTTTAGTTTTTTGTTCATAAAATTTTCTTTTAGAGTAAGCGTTTGAACTACTATGAACTAATATTTTTAATCAGTATAGATTCAAAACATCAGGGGTCTACATAACTGGAAGTTGCCAGGTCCAATTTGACAATGCGTCCATTGTACCCAAAAAGAGATACAAACCTATTTTTTAGCTCCAATTTTTTCATGGGAAATTCAACAGATATCCAAAATTAGGAGCCAAAATTAGGAGGTTGGTAGAAAAATGATAAACTGTAACATCCCGAAATTTTAAATCAATGATTTAGGGTTATAAGTGAAAGATTTCAAATCTTGAACTCATAAAATAGTATATTTCTGACATGTATAGGGTGACACGGACGTGATGACGTCGTGTATGTAAGAATTTGAAAGTATTCAGGAGTTTTCAGAATTTGGGACTAAAAGAATTTTACATGGTTTGTGGATTTTTCGTCTTTTGTGCCCAATGTTTGTATTTTGATAGCCACGTGAGTTGAATATTGATATATTTGGGTTGGTATTAAGATGTCGGGGTGCCGGAACAGGATTCGCGAAATGATGTAAGTTTAGAAATTTATGATGGACCCCTGTAACCCAAAATCTATAGAAATAGTATAGAAGGTCAAAACATTCAGGAATCTATAGAAACACCCCCGGTCGTCGGAAATCACTGTCTCCAGTGACCCTTCACATTCCATATGAGTTAGGCGGCGAGATGAGTGGCAATGGGAAGCTCTTGGCGCACTGGTCACGACGGTGATCTCGTTTTCCCCGTCCGGTGCCGAAATCAACCGAATCGACATCGTTAAGCTTCGACTACGTTGATCACCGATCTGTCTTTTTCGGCTTTGCCAGCGACTGCCACCGGTTGGGATTTCTTCCTCTCGATTTGAGGATCTCAAAACTCGTCTTTGATCGGCCAACCGAGGCGTGGATCACAAGAAAACAACCCTGACAGTAACCGCCTGTGTCATTCTCTGATCTGCTCCTCCAACAGTCGACTATAGTCGTCGTTAGTCGGAACAAACTCCCCTCGACGTGACTAATTCGATGGTATCCTCCGTTTCCCATTCCCGTAATCTTATCATGTTTTTCGAGGACAAACCATGAAGAACGGCAGCTGTGACAACTTCGTCGGCCCCCTCAACTTGCTGGCTTGACACCTGTACCCCCTTTAGGACACCCTCATTATTTTGGAACTTAACAGTTTACCCCCTGTCATGCGTTTTGACATAAGGACCCCTAAGGGTTTGCAGGTTAGTGATCTCACCCCCGCCTGGTTAATTTTAGTATAGTTTAAGGATTTACGAAACACCCCTATAGTGTAAAATATCATTTTAACCTCCACACTCGATTTTACATATATATGACCCCGTGACTCTGATGACTCATCCGGGACACCCGAAAAATATGGATTCAGGATACGGATGAGAAAACAAGAGAAAAGGAGGTTTGGGAGCTATGGTTTGGATAACGAGGTTGGGGTTTCTATGATACTTTTCTATTTCGTTTTACATGTATGTAGATTTACTTTATTATTATGGCTTAGAAAATTTACGTACGTATGTATGATTTTACGAAAATAAACGATTAGTCGAGGAACCGGGCAGAACGTGTATGATTGTGGCTGTACGATATAGAATGGACGATATGCGGGTGATACGCGTGTGACCATAAGTTACAAAATGGGTGAGGTTGAGTGGTGAGACAGATGGATAGTCAGGACGTGAGTATACGTGATAGGATAATGGGATACGTGAGCCACTTGAGGGCATGTACGTAAAGAGATGGATGAGACATGAGTGAAGGGTCACAGGACCGGATGGTATGAGTATGGTAGAGTAATCGAGGTGAGCCCGGTATGGATTACGGGTATGTAGCAGTGTGATCATTGGGTGGAATAGGAAAAAATACGGGTGTACAATGATAGATGTACACATGAGGTTAGACGAGTGTATGGATTGTACGAGTAGACCCCGGATTAGCCTAGTCAAGTGTACGAAAATTTCGAGGGAAAGGTATTGGATTTGGATAGGGATTACAGTGCAGCGTGTGCAGGATCCCAATATAATAGAGATTGTCATGTCATGTGTGTAGGATCCCAGTATGATAGGGATTATCGTGCCTTGTTGTGCAGGATCCCAGTGAAACTCTAGATAGCCTAGCTTGTGTGCTGGGATCCAGGTGATATACGGATAAATATGTGGAGGTCGTTTATGATATGGATCATGGTAGTTAGCCTATAGGTAGGCTTGTTTCAGTAAGGGACCTAAGGGGATTCACTGTGACTAATATGTACAGTCTCAGACCTTAGTTGTGCCCGTATAAGTGTTGAGGGACCTAAGGGATCCACTGTGATAGACGTATACAATATCAGGCCTTAGTTGTGCCCGTGTATATGTTGGGGGACTTAAAGGGATTCACTGTGATAGACATATACAATGTCAGGCCTTAGCTGTACCCGTACATGTGTTGAGGGACCTAAGAGGATTCACTGTGATAGACGTATATAGTGTCAAGCCTTAGCTGTGCCCGTGTATATGTGGAGGGACCTAAAGGGGTTCACTGGTGACAGACATATATAGTGTCAGGCCTTAAATGTGCCCACGTATATGATAAATGGTATGTGATATGAGACGGTGAGTAATTAGATGTACCCGTTTGAGAGACAGGATCTATGGAGAGCTTCAGGTTGATGGTTGAGAGGTGTGGATGAGTCGCAGGTGAGTGGACAGTCGTAGTTGTGATGAGTAAAACATCGAGTGATGGAAATCAAAATTACTTGGGTTTAAAAGGCGAATTATTATGTTGTGTGTGCTTGTGTCATGCATATATTTGATTAAAATGTTATAGGATTGTATAACGTTAGAAATTCCTACTGGGCTGTGTTGGTCATCTCTTCCTCCACAGGTATCCGAGGTCAGGAGTCTAGCAAAGGTGATCCAGAGCTCACATCGAGGATCTCGGACAGTCAATGGGTATGTCTGGGTGGACAGAGTGAGTCATTTCGTATTTATTATTTAAGAAAAAATTTGGAACCCGTGTTTTTCAGTATAAATATTTTATTTAAATCATTTTATAAACGTTTTATTTGCTTTTATTCATTTTATTCTAATTATTTAAATAGTCACCCCTAGGGTTCTTATATAAGGGATTTCGGGATGTGACATAAACCCCCTAAGTACTTGCAAGTTTCTATCTAAAAATCATTAAAGATATCAAAATCCCTTCGGTTTAATATAACCTACTTCATCCCTCTTCGTTCTGCCAATTGGACCGATCGGTGCAGATCCAGGACCAATCGGTCTTGGCCAATTAGTTAATTAATTAATTATGTAAATAGTTACTTAATTCATTAAATAATCAATTATGTAAATAGTTAATTAATTAAATAATAGTAATAAATAATTAAATATCCATTTAATTAATTAAATAATTTTAAAATAATTATCTATTTAAATAATAATTAATTATTATTATTTAATAAAGTAGTAAATATTTTAAATAATTATTATAAATAAGTATTTATGTAAATAGCTAATTATTAAATATAATTATATAAATAATCAAATAAAATTATCTATTTAAATAATAAAGTAATACAAATAAATAATAAAGTAATAAATAAATAATTGGTCATTATTTTAAATAATAATAAGTAAATAATATAAATAATAAACTAATTTGGTATAGATTTTTTTATATATTCTTACATAATATATGTAAATTGAGTTGTAGTTTAGTGGTAATATTGCCAAAAGGCTTACTTGGTTGTGGGGGTTTCAAATCCTATCAAGACCAATTAGCCTATGAGAGGAGGGAGGGTATTTTTGTCTATTTATATAAGACTAGATAGGGACTTGTAGGTAATTAAGAGGTTTGATAGATATTTTTACAGTTCGCCCCCCTAATTTTGGATATTTTGTATAATCTTCCTTTTTTTTTTTTTTTTTTTTATAAA
>JANLJB010029242.1:0-14099 GCA_026212285.1 Bursera cuneata | reverse complement strand
AATTTCTTTTTTAATCATTAGATTAAATATAGATGAAGGGTGGATAGTTGGTGTCTAAAATTAAGTCAAAAAATTAAGTTCCATTAGCCTGACCCTTATATAAACTTTTTTATATAAACATATATCACACACTTTTTCATTGAAAATTATTCATCTTCGTTTAATGCTTACTTATTTTATATATATATATATATATATATATATATTTTTTTTTTTTTTTTTTAAAANATATATTTTTTTTTTTTTTTTTTTTACACTCTTACTCACATTTTGTAACACATCATTTTAAATGCAAATTTAAAACAAGACAAATAGAGACATCAAGCAAAATGACAACTGTAGATTGCATTTTGTGAACCATTTTTAAGGAGACCAAAACACCACTTCAATTCAACTCAATGATCGTTACAGGTTTAAATACTACTAAAACAATATTTGTTCTGAAGCAAACTTCTATGGAAATGAGAAAAAACAAACTTCAAAAAGTAGGTCAAAATATCACTCATAGGGTCAAGTCATAACTTGTCAACAAAGTTAAGAGTAATTATTTGACTGAAGACAAAGTACCAATCTGAATACTAAATACCAAACTAGAGACTAATCATTGAACTGAAGCTCATTAGAAGATTATAAACGTAATTAGTCACTTATGTTTCATCATTACTAGGGAACTCTTTGGGTAATTTTCATTTTCTCTTTTAATCTTCTAAAGTGTGCAGCACTTGTTTGTTATATATTTTCATTTTGAAACACAAAAAGACTTAATAAAGGTGCAACTCTTACGATGCACAAAAAAAGATTTAAGGAAACAAGAAAAAAGGTCATTGTCTTCGGTTTTAAACATTGTAATCCAAATGCATCAAAATAAAACTACAAACAATGATGTGGACAGGATTCTCTAACCTTAGAAAAATCGTGTAAACAATATTTTAATTTTTATTATGACACAAGAAATTTAATAATGAAAACATAAAATTCATTACTAAATGGCTTATTAATTTACCCATGGACTACGACACTACTTCAACACTTGCTTCAGCTTCTCATAGCAATCTATCAACTAAGAAAAAAATTAAAAGGAAGAAGAAGTTAATGAGATAAAAAGATTAAGTATTATAATGTTTATTATTTATGACACCAATAAAATTTTTAGACAGGCGTTAGGAAGTAAGCAAATGTTTTCACACCAACAATATTACATGAATAGTACCGGTATCATAATCATTTTAGAATAATCATGTAGTAAACATGTTTCTTCCAATATAACTGAAAGATAAAAATTTAATCAAAATATTTATTTTTGAATAATCAATTTAACATATATAAGAGTTCCAATATTTACTTTTCTACTTGCTGTTTTCTTTATCTTTGTTTTCTTTGTTTCTTTCCCAACGAAGTCTTGCCTCAATTTCTTAAAATAAAAATATTATTTTCTTCTAGTTTCTAAATTTGGATTTTGGGCTTTATCTTTATTTTCTTTTTCTTTTTCTTTCTCTTAACAATCCAATTCAACAGCTGAAATATTATTACTTTCGTACGTGATCCAATTCAAAATCTTTTGAAATTCATTTATAAATTTGTGATCATGTGACTTCAAAGAAACTTGAAAATTCATGAAATTTGCCAGATCTATATGTATACTCACCCTTAAAATTTGGATTATTGTCCTAAAATCGAGTTTATTATTTTAGATATATGATAAGGATGTTATGATATTTATCTTAAATTTTTATTGTTGAACCGTTTACTATGACTAACGACGATTATGATTTTAAGAGATTTATATTAGTTTTGATTAAGTTGGATGTTTAATTTTTTTTTAAAATTTTTTGGAGGATCGAGAGTAAATACCCCTTCTTTTAGTAATGATATCTTTCAGATTCCATTTTCCAACTCAAATATGGGCTTTCCCGTAAAAAGCTTGTTCGACGTTTGAAGTGGTACAGGAAATGTGAATTTCTCTCAAAATTTAATTAATACTCATTATGACAACATAAGTTACAAATAAGTAATTTTTGCTTATGCACTGCAAAACTAAACAAATATTTTACCCAATACGGCGGCTGTGTCTTGGGTTGTGGTTGGCTGAAGCAGGTCGCGGATTCCGCCTGTTTGTGGCCGTCGACGGCTGCAAGGGAGCGGGGAGTAGGCGTTACTGCATCAGGCCCAAAGATTAGGGGCCAAAAAGTGATCAATCCCAAGTTTTATTTGATTTCCTTAACCAAATTTAACCCAATAACCATTATACCTTTTTAATTTATTCGTTTAATTTATTAAAATTATTTAATAAAATTTATAAATATTATTTAGTAAATAAAATATACTTTATTTATTAAATAATTTTAATAAATAAAACAAATAAATTTTAGTAAATAATTCACTGAAAACTAAATAATTTTATTAAGTGAAATTATTTAGTAAATTATTTAAATTTATAAAAATTATTCAGTATATGAAATATAACTTTTTTTTTTGTAAATTTTTTAATTTTTTAATTTTTAAATATTTTATATTATTTTATGTTTTAGTTAATAAAATATCGATAATATCTTACAATGTTAATTAGTTTTAAAGGATTATCTAAAATAGATTTTTTTGTAATTTTATGATTAATCAAGGTTATTATGTATTTAGTATGAGTTTTTATTGCAACACTGTTACTGTTAAATATAACTAACATCAATTATGATTTTAAGGATTTTGTATTAGTTTTGATTAAGGGAATATTTAACTTTCTTTTTAAATTTTTTGGGGGGTTGAGAGTGAATACCCCTCAAAAAAAGTTTGGAGTTGTGTGTAGGTTTTATTGCCCTTAAGGCAAGAAATTCATTAGCTTTTTTTTTTTTTTTTTTTAAATTATATATATACCCGGGTCTACAAACCCGGGAGACGTACTACGAACCGGGTAGACCCGGTCAGGGTAAAATAGCTCGAACCCGTCGCGAGAATTTGCCAAACCCACTTGTAAGTAGACAGAGGAACAGAAACTTCCCCCTGACGGCACCCCGAACGGTACACTATTGATCGAAGTGGCCTTCTTGTATTATTTTGCTTTGCATGTGTTCTCAGTTCAACGATGTGAGTACCGTTAATTTGTTTAATTTTAGTTAATGTTTCAGCTTTTGCCTAATAGATTGAAACAGCTGCTCAGAACCAAGTAATTCATGTACAATGATGAATGGATGTTTATAAACATAAAATTTAATAAAGAAACTACATGTATGATTCAGAAAGTTTGATTTAGTTGATGCAATGCACGTGCTCGATGAAATTCTTCACTGAAATGTTGTTTTTATACATTACTTTTTTACTTTTGGGTTTGATTTGAGTTTCTGAAACAGAATCTTGTAGAAACCCACTTGTATATATTGAAGGAGTATAGTGTTTGAAGTTAATCAGACGCAATCGTTTTGAAGAGGATGAAGATGTAAGCACTTTCAATCTTATCGAGTCATTCTTGGTTTATGTTGCTTTTGCTTTCTTTAACTGCTACATTTGTAAATAGATTGATTCTTTATGGTAACATATTATTTATTTTCTTAATTTTTGGGTTAATAAATAATTTCCTTTAAGGTTTGGTCCAATTGGAGTCGAGGCCAACCCCTTTGGTTTGGAAAATACATAGACACCTCCTCTCCTATAGGGGTTAGTGCTTTATAAATTTTATGAAATGTCAAGGTCTCTCTGATGATGTTTAGAAGAGGTATATGACCATTGTTTGTAGGGGATATTTCTGACAAATTAGAAAGCAAGGTCTGACAATTTTTTAATTAAATTCAAGCAAAAACAAAATATTCCCTACCGCTTTCCACATTGATCATGTGGTTGTAGTTGAACAGTTTTCATTTTTTGCAGATTAGAAGGCAATGCAGGTGCGCTTACCAATTTTGAAGTGCTTGATTTTCTAAAATCTAGAGGGGCTTCAAAGGATCCAACACGAGTTCTTGTCCCAGTGGCACACTCTGAGTTCAAGGTTGGATTTGCTTGTTATTCATTCTCCTAGGTCTCTTGCTTCTGTAGATGACTGAGTTAGTTATACTTGTATGGCTTCTTGTGCTGTAGGTTTATGATTACTTGGCAGAGAGTGCTGCTTGTAATCAAACAAGAGAGAAAGTTAATGAGATTTTGGAGAAATGTAAAAAGTTCAAACTTGCAAAAGCTGAAGTGCTGAATATTATCAACACTCGGCCTTCCTCTTTAGTTGAACTTGATTCGGTAAAGTTTTAAGATCTTTCTTTTTCTAAATATTTGTCATTTTGCTAATTAGTTTTTAGAATTATTCAAATTTCAACAGTTATTTGTTGTGGCATTTCCCCATTTATCATATGCCACACTCTAGCCTTAGGATATTGAATATCTCCGTCTTAGTTTTTCTCCTATTATTTGAATCTTCATGCAACAAAACAAATATTTTTTTTGTATATTATTAGCCTGAACTATGGGCAGAGCAAAAACCAATGTTAACCTGTGTAAGCAAATTGATAAATTTGTAATCTAATTGGGAAGGGTTGACTAACAGTAAGATTTAGTTTCACACAATCTTATATATTTTAATTGCTCAGTTATTAAAATGAGTAATTCGTTGTTGCCTAGAGTCTGTAGCTTGTATACACTTCTATTGAAAAGTTGTTCTTTGAACATAGTGAGACACTACTATTATGTGATATGTCTAACACTTGTGTGGATGGTAGAATCCACCTCCGTTAGACTTCAAATGTGTGTTACTCTTTATTCAGAAGTCAAGACATAATTAGATAGTATTTGGTATGTTGCCAACTTTCTATTTTCAGGAGCAAGAAATTAGTCGTTTTTTTGCTCAAAGTCATTAGGAAAGAAGAGCATGCTTGGAAATGTGATTTTTACTGTTGATTGATAAATTCAATTATATAAATGAAAAATATGATGGTTGTAGTGAGACTAAGAGAAAAGACATGTTGACAGTGACATCATACGATGCTTGGTGTTACCTGTGGTAACATGTAAGTGATAGTGCTACCAACATTTAGTGGCATAAAAGTGATGATCATGGTGATTTTATGTTGACAATTGCTGTAAGTAGTGGCATTGTGTCATATTGATACCAATGTTATTGATAGTGTTAAAATAACAGTGGCCATGGTGGTTGATAACGTTAGTCTTAGTAACTTGTAATTGTAGTCATCACATTCCGGGAAAAGGTGTTGTGTTCTGTTGTTTCCATTTGTAATGACTTAACTTAAGACGACATTCAGAAAACCATTGCTTTTAAGTATCCCAAAGATGACTTATATTCTTTACATTCTTTGCCTTCTGTTTTGTCAAGTGGATTTTCTACAGTCAATTATTTATTTTTGGTTTATATTTCATAGATTATAGAGCAATCCGACTCACGTTTTGATGAAGAGCAACTTCAAGAGTTAGTAGACCTGGTCCTGGAAGTGCTGCCACCTCATCCAAACCAACCAATCGATGAAGAAGCCACTAATGAGAATGAAGAAGGAACTGCAGAAGGAGCTGCTGAGGAGAAAAATGAAACAGCAGATGGTGGAGAGAGTCATGTGGTCAATGAAGAAACAGCAGATGGTGAAAAAAATAGTTGACAGCTGAGGCCATATGCCTCTCAGTTAAACTAGAAACTAAATAAAATCAACATGTTTGTGAATACTAGAGAAACCTCCTGAAAAATATTTCCTTAATACCCGGTCCAAACATTCTTTCTGCACATTCAGAGTGTCGCTTGCTAGTTCAGATGTATCAGCACCAGAAACATGGTTAATTGGAATTTTAAGATTTTTCTACACATTAGGTCCTTTTTTAGATTGGTTAGCTATAGCAATTGAATTATTTTCTCTTTTTCCAGAAATATGAGGTCCGTTTGTGACTCGCTATTAAGATCTTGAAATCAAAATACAATTTTTTATGTAATTGTACACATTTTTTAACTTCCTCTTTCATTTCTAGTGATGGTATTATTTGTAGGACAGGATCAAATTAGGAGGGAGTTATATCTTTCGTATCATTACAATGAAACTAAATGAATTTAGGCTATTGATACATGTGATTAACTAAAGTTCATGATTAACTTGGTTGATGAGATTCAAAATTGATGTTCAACTTTATTTTCTACAAAGTTGGTTGTTCATGATTTAGTAAAAAATTACCCAAATCTTGAGCCTTTATAAGTTTTAACATGATATCATTGGATCAGGCTCTTTTCTCCCCAGCCGAAGTGTGGGTTATGCCGTTATGGAATGCCCACTAGATGAAAACATAAGAGAGAGAATGGTAGGAACAAATGAATAAGAATTTGTTATGTTAATATTTTGATCATAAGAAATTACATAGTTTTTAATTTTTAAATAATTACTATTAACCTAGTAATATTATTGAATGGATAATATAATTTACATCAGTCATTCTCTTGAAGAAAGGAATGACATGCAATGATTTCTCGTACCAATATCATAACATGATAGATGATAGATCTACCATGAATATTTTATAGTTGTTATAGGCACATGTACATGCATCATCATGCGATATATGCTACTATATGTATACATGAATATATGTCAGTGGATCAGACCAGAGCGATCTCGAAAATTATGGTGTGAAAGATTGGACATGAGAGCACTCCCAAAAGCTTGACAAAGGAAAAGAGAGGCCTAGCAAAAGTCCTACACTCCACGGCACAGCAACAGCACCAGCACTATGCACCTAGTTGTGCCCAGACCCCAACAAGACTGTCAAATCAAACATCACTTCAATACCCAATCTCCTCAGTCTTCAGCTTCTTTTCTTTCCGATGCCCAAAGTAAGTGAATGTGCCAAGGGAAATGGGCAACCTGACTACTAGACCACACACCACCATTGAGATCTGAGTACATTTTGGAGCCACCAGCCCCAAGCCTTCTCATCCTCTTGTCAAACTGTCTCACCTAATCCAGAAAAATAATTACTGAAATTCATATATTATAATAATAATTGAAAATAGGAAATAATAGTAGCAATGTCAGGTAGGTCTGAGTTCTGCTGATGAAGGGACAGTTGAGCTGAACAGGACATCATTTGGAAAATGGGCTCGGAATTCTCTGAGAAAAGTCTATAAATATCGTCCCTTTGCTTTAAAGTAGAAATGATGGGCCCTTTTAAAGTAAGAGTTTACGAGGGCTTGTCTTTTTACAGTCCTTTGATATTTCTTCTTGCCTTTTGTAATATAAACAACAATTCCACATGCAAATAAGCTGAAGCAGAAGCACAGACTTCGACCAACCTCATATGCATATGTTCATGTAAAGACACCCAAAAAAATAAACCACCCCCTCGTGTGTACTCACTGATTTTTTTTTTTTTTTTTTTACTTTTGCTTCTTCTGCAGCAGTAGTTGAAAGTAACTGTAGAAACAGTTGAATATCATCAATTAGTAGAAATCTTTTTATATATTATTATTTTATGACAAGGGTGAGATTACAAATCACAACTGCTCTCCATATTGTACGAATAATAACTTTTGTTCTGGAAATGCCTTTGAAAAGGCTGAAAACGTTTTTTTTTTTTTTTTTACATGATATTTTACATTATTATTATAGNAAATGCCTTTGAAATGGCTTAAAACGTTTTTTTTTTTTTTTTTACATGATATTTTACATTATTATTATAGTGAAATGATTAAGACTATATGCTTTTAAGTACTTAGAAGTGCTTTACAGAAACAACTTTTACTTGGAAGCAATTCTTATATAGAGACACTTACCAACACATAAAATCATATAAATGCTCCTGGGGGGTGTAAAAGTTCTTGGGATATTTCTTTGGAGAAATCAATGCTTCTTGATCAGGAAGCACATTTTAACTTAAAAGTTGAAAGCAATATTTAGAAGTTAGAATGCTTCGTAGAAAAGCACTTTCTTTAAGTTGTAAGGTACTTGATCTGCATGAAAGGTTACCAATTGAAATTATTTCTAATGAAACATGTCTACACTTTAACCATCTAACAGAATTTATATAAAATGTAAAAGAAGTTCAGGGAACTGTGCGTTAAGAGAGATCGAATAATATCTACTTGTGGAGTTGTATCGTGTATGGGAATCTCAATAATCAAGAAGCAAGACCGCAAAGAACAAGTATTCCCGTGCTTCAAAACAACAATAATGTAGGTGTGGTGTTGTGGGGTCTTTTAACACCATTTTCACTATTCAGAACCTTTCTAATTCAAATTCTTTGAGAAACGGAATATCTAAAAACGACACTGGAAACCAAAATTGTGCCCCAAAAACGAACATTCCACATGGCTATAAAGACCGGAAATAGTTTAAAATAAATAAAAGATTCTTTCATGCAGATGGGTTACCACCCTTTTAATTCTTTTTTGTGCTAAGCAAATACAGAAAACGAGGTTCCCCAAGTTTTAATATTAACATCTCACAAGCTTTAATGACTCTTCAAGATATTAATATAATACTAAATGTAATTTAGGGTTCATAAATGATAGGATAACATTAAAAAGACGCTTCAATAACTACAACTTATGATTGCATTAATTATGCATGGTTTTGTTTCTTTTTTAATCAAATTTCATTATTTTAACTCCTTGATCAATTTTGTGTTTTAAAATTATGTAATATATTTAAATAAAAGCATGCGAAGAGGAGTACAAGACAGATACATCTTATGATCAGATTTGTTTGATGCAACCCAAACACAATCATTACACCCGTCGAATCATCCCTTCATATCACAAGTACATTTTTAGCTTAATGATTTAATCTAATCACCAACAAGTAGTTAATGATTCCCCTAATCCCAACATAGATAATCTATGACGTCTCGAGTTCCCCACCATATCCCAGATGGAATTTGGTCTGATGAGCAAGGGTGTAGTTGGAAACGAGAGGCGAAGAGAGGGTCTCAACTCTCAAGGTACAATACGGAGAGAGAAATGCCAAAGCAAAATAGATATGATGTTGAATGCACGGTGTCGTATATATCTCTCGACAGCGAACAAGATCATATTGGAGAAAGAAAATTCAATAGAAAAACAACAATCCAGTTGCAGGCATCAGAGAAAACTCAAGTTCTCTATCATTTCTTCTTTCATGCTCGCTTGTAGTTTCCAATTTTCTGCTTATTTAATATCTCATTTCACATGCAAACAATTATCTAGCTAGCATGGCATGGAATTGTCATTGTTAAAGCCAACCCCATTTGGTCATTTTTTTTCTGCCTGCAACTGCACATTGTTCATTACTTACTAGACTAGAGCAGAGAGATCAGGAAGAGAGAGGAATCTGAGCAGTAAATTAATGTTTGTATAGTACGAATAAACCAAAGCAAAACCTGGAAAATTAAGAATACAAACTTAGGAGAATTAAAGTACGATCTCCATTGATGTGTAGAAACCCTGAAACAACTCAATTCAAGCTGAACATAATTTTCCTTGTGTGATCTTTTTGCTTAAATACACAGACGTCTTCCTGGAGTAGTGTCAGTATAATTTAACAGCAGATAAACTAGGGAGAAAAGAGAAAATGACTAGAAAGAAAGAAATATTACAAGTTACAGCTTCTATTTTTATTTATAAAAAAAAAAGGCTCGTCTTAATTACAACTTTCAATCTGTCTCAAAATAACAAACTTGCATCAACGCAAGTAAAGAAAAAAAAAAAGTGAGAGAAGAGAGAAGAGCTATGGGAGAGAGATCCCTCTTGGTAATCTCACTTACAAGTGACTTACATTCCCAACGTCCCCTGCCCCTTACAGAGAATACAAAATCATCGTAATACTCTAATATTAACATAGAAAAACCACCAATGCAGTCACCGGATAGTTAAAATAACAATATTTATGAAACCAAAAGAAAAAAAGTCTCTTTTTTCTTTTTACTGTATTTGTCTCTTTTCTTCTAGGGCATGAAAAACTTGTTCCCACACTTGCAACGCCAAGCTTCAGGGTAGTACTCTAATGGCATACTCATACCAGGTTGAATGGGCACGTGAACCGGTTTACAAGGCGAACACCTCCCACACTTGGATCTACACGTGGGTGGCGAAGAACCAGGACCACTGAGTTGCTTCTGAGCCTGCAGAACTCGCTCCAATGACTCCGACCCTCTACCACTCCCTGCAAAATGAAAACTCATCATAAGCCCTTGACGATAAGATACAGTGATGAAGATGTGTTGTGTTGTGTTGTGTTGTGTGAGGAAGAAGCTTACCGAGTTGGGTTAGCAAGAAGAATAGGAATGTGAAGGCAGTGAGAGATGAGAAAAGACTGCGGTGGTGGTGGCGCCGCATGGCCTGAGTTGTGAGTGAGTTATGTTAAGGTGCAGAAGAATATTGATGATGGTAAAAAGAGTTAAAGAGAGGAAGATAGGTAGGAATTGTTGAAAGAGAGTGTTGGATGGGTGGTGTTAATGAAAGTTGAAGTTGTTTTTGCGTGTGAGCGTGTGAGAGAGTCTTAAGTCAAAGAGACATCCACAAAAAGATTACAGAGCGAGCTTTGTTTTATTATTTGTCCAAGGGCAGGGTGGGGTCTACCTGGGGCCTGAATCATTGTGTTGCTCTGAACTTCAGTCCTTAATTCTGCCTTTTATTTACCATCTACCACTCACTTTGCGGTGAATAATTACGTAAGAAAAACGAAAAAATCCCTTTTACAAACTTCTCTTTTACTTTTTATATTCAATTGAATTCAACAAATCCCATTATATAGTCCTATAATAGAAGAACATGTTTTATGGTCGTTCGAAAAGTAGACCGGTCACCACTATCCATGCCTCTTGGGAGCTCGCCGAGCTGCAAGGCCTCAGTAGGAGGTGGCCCCAAGACGATCGCCGGCCTCCGTGAGCTTATGTGACATGACGGGTATTGTTTATCAAGTACCTTTGACATGACTGTGCTTGCAAGTTTCAACTATTCTTTAATAAGGTTGATTAACTACCACATGATAGACTATCTTTATCATTTTAAAAAGATTAAACCCAAAGAGGATAATCTAGTGGAGAAGGTCTTAAATTTAGAGCTGTGCTCTCTCTCAAGTTTAAGATTTGAATCATCTTGATCTGTATTTCTTGAGGTTATGTCCACTGGTATAAAAATCGGTTGCTTCCAAAGGTATGAATCATTTGGTAAAGTGGGGTTAGTTGAGGTGTACGTAAATTGGCCCGAACACCTATATTAAAATAAAAAATTAAAAAAGTATCATAACTAGATAAAATTAATTATCATTATTTAAGTTCCAAGATAAGATACTGGTTATATAAACTCTCTTGTTTAAGTTCATATACATATTTTTCTCCTCATTTTATATCTAGGTTTTCTCATTCGATAATTTATTTCAAAAAATTTTCAGTAAAAGAAAGTTTGATTTAAGCATATAAGAACTTTTGTCAACACTAACACCAATACTCATATTTTCTATTCTCAAAACATCAACCTTCAACGGTTTACCTTGACAATGAGTTTAATCTTAAAATTAAGAGTAAGTTTTAAATACTCATACTTGATATTGGAAATATAACCTGGATTTGAAGGTTGGTAAAGTCAGTGATTCAGTGTTGTTGGAGTAACTATGGAGAATGCAGCAACTAGATGTCACATCTTTATATGCTACGTTAGCTAGTGATGCGTTTCAGTGTTCAAATTTCATATTGAATATTCTTCATTTGAGAAAGTCCAAAATGTATACAACTAGATACCATCTCAACGTCATGATTCGATCAATCAAAGATTGACATGTGAAAATAACATGAGAAATACTCTATACTTTCTCCCTCGCGTGATAGATTTGGTTTTGCTTTTGTTGAGTATACGTCTAATAAGCCCGCAGGTGTGCAAGTATTGGTGTTGATAAGCATGTATGGTGAATGCTCTTGAGTGGAATGTAACCCAATCCCATGTTTTTGTTTCTTGTAAGGAAGATGATGAAGATCCATCCAGAGAAGATGCTGAAAAGTTAGCTCAAGTAGTCAAAACTCATGTCCTCAACCTCTCAAATCGTGTGCAGTCTGCAGAATTAGACTCCAAAATTCATTAAATTCTTGGGCGAATTCACCAGTCATGTACTTTGTCTGAGAACGTTAACCTTACCTTAATTTGACTTTCGTATTCAACAAGTGATTGCGGCTCGTATGTGGAGTCCTTCACATTACATATATCATTGTTCTGGTAAATTGATGGAATTCATAATGTAATCAAGAAAGGAAGGGTGGCAAAGATGTAAATATGAAGAAGGAAAGGGGTGTTCAGGTAGCGGGCAACAGCACCCGTGTGGTTGCGTGGGTGTGGGAGGATGGAGGGTCTGTCTCGTACGGGACGAACATCTGAGTCAAGGCCTAACCCCAAGCCCACCATTATTGAACCTTCACTCTCTCTCTCTCTCTCTCTCTCTCTCTCTCTAGTCCTTAACATGGGTCACCAGTGACTACGAATACAATTACGATACCCCATTAAATTTTCTCGTGGGGCCCATCTGGGGCTCAGATTGTGGGGACATCCACGACACCATTACCGAAACGTTCCTCGCTCGCTTCTTTTATTTTTGTTTTTTATTTATTTTTAATCATCTTTTTTCTACTTGTTCAGCTTTAATTTTAATTTTTCTTTAGAATTTTATCTTTTTTTTTAAATAAAAAAGTTGCGTAATTAAACAAATCATCCTTCAACTTGATGTGAATAGATTTGGATTGTAAGCGTACTTATAACATTTATGAGTGATATTGTCATTTCAACTAGTTAATTCCTTAATCAACTTTAGAAAATCTTAAATAGAAATTATTAAAAATAACCCAATCCACAGGATTGTATTGAAAAATTTTGATTATTTTTCGACATGTTCTGTAAATTTTGTTATTTTCACATTTAATACATTCTTAAAAGATATTTTTGACCATTTACTTCTAAAAAATTATAATTAATCTATAAATTTATAAAAAGTTTTTTTTATTTTGAAATTTATCTTAATAACTTAAATCATTAAAAATCCATAAAATTTTTAAAAGCCCCACCAGGTTTCAGATAGATTGTCATAAACCACGCTTATACTGGGTCAAATATCACATATAATCAAGTTTTATTATTGAGCATAGTACAAGTATGTAATTACCTTGATCTTTTCAAGGGTGGTTTTGATAGTTTAAGGATGGGATTAAATGAATCCCAATTACACTCTAAAAATTCATTTCTCAAAATACCCTTTATCAAAATTTAAATATATAAAATATATTTTATAAACCCATTTAAATATCATATATACCTTTTTAATTACTGAAATTGAGTTCCAATACAACCCAATCAGATGGTTTTTTTCTTTTAATTACCCTAATTCTTTTTATGCCTTGTTTTTTGTTTTTCTTCATTAATTCAGCCAACAGACTTTTCTTTACCACTGTCAGTGCTAGTTTCCCGTTTAGATTCGTCGAATGCGACAGTGTCGCTTGTGTCGGCGGCGACTGCTAATTCAATTACGAGAACATCAGACTAGAAATAAGTTTCTTAAGGGTAAGGGCTTGGTGCTTAGCTTATGTATAAAGAAAGAGCAAAGGGACAGGCGATAGTGCAGTTTTATTAAATGAAAATGAAGCTTCATCATCTCCTTCTGTAAGTGCGGGCCTCCAGCTGATAGAGGGGTTTGGCAGTTCGGTAGCATTTAAGGCAGGAGGAGTAGGCAAGGCTTCAGATTGAACACCTATAAGGGAGCGGTTGGCTCTGCTGCTCATCTCACTCCTATATGGTAAACCAACAAGGTTATCGTACCACAGAAAGGATAAAAGTAATCCAGTTAACTTCAAACATTGAATTACTGCATTGTGTTTTCGGTATCTGTAGCCTGTAGGCTGTAAACAGTAGACTACCAGACGCTACCAAATTTGTGCTCATTCTTATATTAGCTATTTTGTTTTATTTATGATCTTGATTGATCGTGGTGGGCCAAATTCAGTTCCTTTCTCAATTAATGCGTATAATTTAATACCGATGCTTAGGATTTCTTTTTGGGATAATATCAAATACTACCTTTGTGTTTTGTCTTAATATCAAGCGGAAAGTAAGTTTGGCATTTTAATCAACTAGACCCTTAAGGTTTACACAAAATCATCAATTACCAAATTCCGTTAAAACTAACACT
>JANLJB010029241.1:3609-14090 GCA_026212285.1 Bursera cuneata | reverse complement strand
AAAATAATTTGAATACAAAACAAAATCTCCCAAAGAAATCTTGAGTTGAATGGCCCTATGTCCCTTTGCCACTCAACTACTTTTAACTTTTAAGTCGGATACAACTAATGACAAGTCCGCGATAAGACTTCGCTTTCCAATTAACCATCTCTTTTTTATACTCTCTACCACTTGTAATGTATTGTGGTCTTAACTTATAAGTCGCTTTTCTCTCTCTACCACTTGTATTGTATTGTGCTCTTGACTTACAAGTCTATTAATACAGTCAGTCATATATTCTTGTATGGTAATCCGGATTTTCGAAAACAGTGATCTAAGTGTATAAATGAAAGATTTTAAAGTTGAAAATCGTAAAAGTGTATATTTTGGTATATATGAGATGACACGGACGTGATGACATCATGTATATGAGAATTTGGAGGTATTCAGGAGTTTTCGAAAAATTGGACTAAAAATAATTTTACGTGGGCTAGCAGACTTTTCGTCTTTAGTGCTCGATGTGCGAATTTTGAGGGTCACGTGAGTGGTAAATAGATAAGGATGTGTCGACAATGAGATGCTGAGACTTCGGGGTCGGGATTCGAGATCGTTAAAGGTTTAAAAATTTACAGATAGACCTCGAATGCCAAGTCTATATAAACTGCATAGTGGCCTTGCATTTTCAAAAAAATCTACAGAAACAACCCCAGCCTCCAGAAATCACTGTCTCCGATAGTCGTTCGCATTCTCGATGAGTTAGCCATCATGGCCGGTGGTAATGAAAAGCTCTCAGTGTGCTAGTCACGGTGGTGGTTTTCGTTTTCCCATTTGATGCCAGAAACGTCGTAGATCAGGTCAGAAAGTTTCGGTTGCCGGAAATCGATCTCCCTCCCCCGCCGTCGACAACCGCTGCCACCGGTCCGGATCGCCATGTCTCGACTCCCTCAACGTCAATCTGCCCCTTCCGGTCATTGTTTAGCTAGGCCGTTGGTCGGGATCAATTGAGCTCGGCGAGATGAAGTTGCTGGTGGTGGTCGTTTGCCATGGTTCACCGCCGATGGTGTTCTTCGGTGAGTAACCGTGAAAGACGACAGCTACTGAAAAATATCAGTCAGCTCCCTCACCTTTCTGGCTTGGCAGTTGCATCCCCTGGGACTCCCCTACTATTTTAGAACTTTATAGTTTACCCCCCGTCATGTGTTTTGACACAAATACCACCAAAGGTTTTCAGGTTAGCAATCTCACCCCCATTTGATGAATTTTCGTATAGTTTATGAGTTTACGGTAACGCCTCCGATATGTAAAATATCATTTTAACCCCCGCTTACCGTTTTGCATGATTTGATCCCGTGATTCCAAGGATTCATCCAGGACCCTCGAGACACATGGATTCGCAATACAGATGAGAAAAAGAGAGAGAAGAAAGTCCAAGAGCTATGGTTCGAATATCGAGGTAGGGGTATCTAATCATACATTTCTATTCTGTTTAGAATGCATGTGGATTTATTTTATTGTTGTGGCTTAGGAAATAGAGAGTGTGTGATTGATTAATAGAATCGTATAGTGTAGAAATTCCTACTGGGCTGTGTTGTTAATTCCTTCCTCTACAGGTACCCGAGGTCAGGAGTCAGGTGTTGGTGATCTAAAGCTCACAAAGAGGATTTTGGATGGTATTGAGTATGTCAAGATAGACTGAGTGAGTCTTTTATGTGTTTATTTTATTGAAAAATTTTTTGTAAACCATGTTTTTAAGTGTGAAATGTTTTGTTTACTTTTTGTTTATTTATTTATATAGTGGCCCTCAGAAATCCCTGTATAAGGGTTCCGGGTTGCCATATCTTGAGTTGTATTAAGTTTAGCAAAACACTATATATCTGGCTGCATTATGTTAAAGCCAAAAGCGAGCCCTCCTATATATAATAAGAAAGTGTTGCTTTAGACTCAAATATAGATATGAAGTTAATGCATCCCTATCGCCATTTTCTTTTTGGTACTATTTTATCTTCAACCAACACAGAAAATGAAATGGACTATTAGATTATATTGATAATCTTTTTTTTTTACATGAACAAAATCTATGTTATTGGTGGTTAATAAAAAAAATTAAAAGGAAATATAACGCTCTTAGTTACATATGGACATAAATCCATACATACTTATTCGAAGCTCAGTAGAGCTCAGATCAGGGAAGAACCTTAATTTTGACTCTAGAGACGCCTTTCTTCTATGCAATAACATCACTGGCCATCTTTTCTATACTTTCCTGATGTCCGATCTTTGGTGATAGTAACTTACATCTAGTTGTAGTAGTTAATTCATATTTAGAGCCAAAACCTCATGGAAACATTTATTCCCTCTTCTCGTATAATATCATTAAAAGCTTGTCGCTTAAAACCTCATACTCCAATCTGTAAGTTCTTTCCACCTGAATGATCCAAATAATAGGAATTGTGAAAACACTACAAGAAATAAATAAATAAAAGAGAAAAAAAAATAATAGTCTCTGCGTAGACTGTAATTTTATGTCTTAATAGGTATTACAAGTAAGTCAAATAATAATTCTTTTAATAAATTGATATAATAGGAAATTCAAACTGACAACTTTTAGGTAAATTCAACTTTGTTATTATATTGAGGAACCACTTCACTTGAAATCTTAAATTTGTATGTGTAGGCTTAATATTCTCTAATTTAATAAATAAATAAATAACAGAAATATACCTGAAGATGTAAGTTGTAAAAGACTCTTCCTCCACAGGATTCAAAGGAAGAAGCATTCAAAAGAAGAATACCATCCTCCTCTAACTTATACAAGATTCCAGACAATGGACTGTTGTGGACCTTATGTGTAGAAATCTGAATCGCAATTTCGCTATCGCTTAGCCGATTCGCCGAAATGGAAGAAAAAGGGCTCCCGGAAGAGTTGTTTCTTCGCTTTTCTTGATGATCATTTATAAGATTGCCTTGTTTAGATATCCTTGATAAAAGCTCTTCCTTCTTCTGAATCAGTCTTTCCACCTGCTGTTGTAGTTCCGGAATGTACTTTAGCACGCGTGAGACTGTGGCAGGAATGCTTAATTTCTTCTGTAACAATTCAGCAAAGGCGTTAATGATTGTAATCTAAATTGAATGTATTCTTCGCTGCAACTAATTAAGATTTTAATTTGTGGGTTCGTTATTTAAAGCCTCTTGAGTTTGAAGGGAAAAAAAAAAAACTAACAAACCCATAATTTCTAATTAAAAAAATTCAACAAATCTTTAGTTATAGAATTACACTCTAAACGTAAAGAATTAATAAATTGAACAAATTTTAGCCACAGATTCACACTTTAAACATAATGCTTTAGAATATATCAGGATAGCAAAAGATTATTAAATTGAGTATTTCTTCTTGATTAAATACTAATTTTTCATCTGAAACGTGAATCCTGTACAATTTTAACGTCTAATGTGAATCCGTGACTGAATCGAGATGAATTTAAATGGATCATTATTTGCCATAAGGACTAGTGCATATTCAAACTTGTGATCTTTAAGCCCTAATACTACATTAAGTAACACTTGACCCAAAAATTTAATGTATAAGACGAAAGTCCAATACATTAATATGATATTTAAGTCTTTTCGAGAAATTTAAAAAAGCTCCGATGTTCTTTTTC
This sequence comes from Bursera cuneata, assembly GCA_026212285.1. Lineage (NCBI taxonomy): Eukaryota > Viridiplantae > Streptophyta > Magnoliopsida > Sapindales > Burseraceae > Bursera > Bursera cuneata. The sequence goes on along the minus strand of JANLJB010029241.1, from coordinate 10,452 downwards.
AGATCCAATGCATAGCAAGAAGTACTTTTCTATCAAGATAGATATCATTAGAAGTCAAGTTTTTCTGGAAATCATATTTGGAAATATTTTAAATCTAAAGAAGTTTTGAAAACTTACCGTTTGATCTGCCGCAGGCAGTAGTGAACGAAGAGACAAATACATGCAGTTTATCTTCTTGCGTCGTTCACGCTCGCTTGCGTTGTGATATAGCTTCTTAACTGTCGTGGGGTCTCCACTATTTTCAGTAAATGATGCAGAGCGATCAAGCTGCTGCTGGACTTGCGCTGCTGGCTGAGATGGTGATAAGTAAGGAATTGAGTCAATAGTTGCAGTGTCTTCATAGATGTAGGAGCTCTGTTGATGGCTTATGGGATCCCCCAAGGGCCATCCAAAGCTTGGAAAAATAGGAGATAATGCACACATTGCCCTTCAGACCTGCTAGTTGTAATTTTGTTTTGATAATCAGATAAATGATTATGACTTGTATATATACAAACACCCAATATGTGGGCATCAGCCAGCTTTAATTGGTTAATATAATATGTGCTATATTGTATCATTTAAATAAGATCATGATGAAAACGACATTCTATCTACTCCAAGTTATTATTATTGATATCATACCAATGGGGTATGTGACAGAGAAGGAGAGAGGCGGAGGAAGGAGGGAGAAACAAATAAATCAGAAATGACGACTTCATGTTTAAACAACTGATTATATGTTTGGTAGTTATCCTTTTGCAACTGCCTACGATATCAAATTGTGACTTCTAACTAGTTAAATTTAAGCTATAAAAATTTTACTTATATGGTTTGGTTAAGTAGCACTTCATTAACTGAGTGGCTTAATTATAAAGAATTCGAACTTAAAACTTTTAATTTTAGTACCATATTGTTTAGTAAGTCCGCTTCACTTAAAAATTTAAACTAGTAGCTTCGGATTTAACATAATATTTGAGTATGGTAAGGTTAAATTTTAAGTAATGTTACATTTCTAAACTCATGTGATACTCCTATATGATTTTTATATTATATCTATCACAGTTTAATCTGACTTATTATTTGGATATGCTTAATTATCCAATTATATATGTATATCTTAACACAATCATTTTGATAGAAAGAATTATAAAAAAAAAAAATTTATGGACGATTAAACCAGTTGTTTCATATCTTTTGAGAGAAGCCCAAAATTGAGGATTTTAGGATAAACTCTTTTTTAAGTTTTTTTAAGATTCTCATAAAAAAACTTAAAGTTTTTTAAGATTCTCATAAAAATTTATGCTGATTCTCATAACTTGAAGTTTTCTCCTCAAAATACATAATTTCAGTGTATTCTGAAATTCTCTTAAGAGTCTATGCAGTGTATTCCATATATATTTGAAATTATCAGAATACACTGCATAGGCTCTAAATTATGAGACCAATTTTCACCATTAGGCCGGTAAGGAAAAGCCCATTATCAGAAGTTTAATGAAAACTCGCTAAAATTACACAGTGGCTTAATTATCTCCAAGAAACCTGTTAATAAATAATTTTTATATTAATACAAATTGCATAATTAATAATATAAAGCCTTGTAAGGCTAGATTTTGTTAGATAAAAATTTTCAGCTCCTTTCCCTTATAAACAAGAAAGGTTCCTGCTAAGATAACACTCAGAAGTAATGAAACTTTTTGTAGTTAAAAATTTGAAATTATATATGCATATGGGCTAAATTAGACAGAATTATTAGCATCCTAAATTTTATTTTGAAAAATTTTCTAAGTTCAACTTAGAATAAAAATTTTTAAATTACACTTTAACTCAACTCATTTTCGTAATTGTAAATATATTTTCATTAACCAACTTGATATCTTTTTTAAATTATGTAGATAAATTTGATAAAAACCTTAAAATTATAATGATAGGTGTCCCCATGGATGTAGACGGTAATTTTTTGAATGTAAATAACCTAACTCAGTATAAATTATAAAATTAAAAGCCCAGATATATGGAAGTAAGTGACGCCAATTTGACTTTAACTTTGAACTGACATGTATGTTATTTATTTGTTTGATGAATAAGTAAATAAATTAAAGCTGGTGATTAGCTCATTAGTGACACTGATATCTCTCTCTTTCTATTTAATAATTATAATTAATATTCAATTCCCAATTAAGAACTTGATTTTTATATATATTCATATGCTGCCTTATCCCTTAAAGCTCTATCGATGGAACTCATGTTTCTTAATATTTTTATTCCACATTGAGTGGTGTCGACACATGATTGCGAATGAGGTAGCACTAAGGAAAGAGTTGGCTTGACATAGTCTGGACACGTACGTGCGTGTGTTGCTCATGGCATGCAATAGCCTGAACTAAGCCTCTCAGCTCATATGCTCGTGCATGAGCTGCCGCGTTACGTGGGAGGCACACATTCTTCGCGTTCCCTACCTTAACCACAAGAACCAATTTTTATATACATATATATGCGTCAACTTGAAATTCTTTCTAGAATCTTTTGCTTGTGTCATCTGGATGAAAAATAAAAAGACATATTTTAATGTTCTGATGAATTACATTAAATCTAAACAAAACAAGAAACAAGAGATTGAGAAAGTGAGAAATTATGAAAATAAAACCTAGAAGTTTGAGAAAATTTGGAGATAAAGATAATCCTATTCTCTTTATCGATTGATATTAATGTTCCCCTCGATGTCAATATTTGGTAAATCACATTAAAAATTGTGGTCATAATTTAGTGTAACTGGTTCATGAAATATATTAAAGATTTTTTTTACTTGTTCGATCTGTTTTAAGATTGTCGAGTGTGGTACGATCGAGGTGGTCAAAGTGAGCAAATGGGATACAAGTTTATAAAAAAGTTTAGGATATATTTATTATATAATATCAACACAGTCGTAGATACATTTATGAAATTGTGGATTGATAAGTGAATTTTATATTTTGATAATTTAAAATTTTTAATTTATTTTGTTTTCAAAATTAAAAAATAATTAATAATATTTCAAAAATATTGAATTATCAAGAAACTAAAATTTATTTATGAACCTATAATTTTTGGGATGTATTTTACCAGTTTGATGATGTGATATATCTTAGTTTTTATTGGTACTAAATGAGGGTTAAAACGATATTGAAATTTGAACTATGTGTCGGGTTTTGAGTTTCTCTTGTTTTGTATAGTGTCCAATAATATGTTACAAGTTTAACGACAACAAAGCATAGGCCACAGAGAGAGACCCAATTCACGAGGACAAAAACCATTCAGATTTCCTAAACAAAGACATAAAACAAAACTTTTTAGACGAAATAAAATAACCTAACATATGTTGTGATGCAAGTGGAGTGGATCTCCACCAACTCCCTGCCGAAAGCACAGCCAATTCGAAAGCCTAATGCAAAGCCAGCCCAAGTTGAGTCGGTCCAATTAGACATGCGTGGAGAGTTGAGTTGGAAGCAAAACAACTGGACCAAGAATTATACATTCCACTTTAATCAAATTTTATGATAATGCATTGTGATTCGTTCGTTTGGCGGTGCAAATTGCCCATATAAGGCATGGTTACTCATGTGAGAAATTAATCAAAATAACCTAAATTAAGGAGGGTCTTTAAAAATAACCAACTTCCTGGTTTTTTTTAATTTACCTAACTAAACCTAGATGAATTATAATTATACCCCTACCCCTTCTTCTCTCCATCTTCCGATTGTCCGAAAAAGGTCCAAAGAGTCCTGTGATGGACCGGCTAGTCGGATGACGGTATGGCAACAGTCTGATAAGTTCGACTAGTCCGGGGATAGTCCGGCTAGTCCCGCGACAGTCCAGCTAGTCCAGCCACAGTTCAGCTAATCTTTTGATGATCCGGTGAGTTCGATGATGGTCCTACGAATTTTTTGATGACGGTCCGACTATTCCAACGACAGTTCCATGACTTTTCCGGTGACTATTCGACGATTTCAACGACGATCCAACGATTCCGATGATAGTCCAGTTGAAAAGTGTTAGAGAAAGAAAAATATGTTTATATATTATATACGGACGGGTACAATAGTCATGAAGCTAGAAATTAATAAAAATTTAAAGAAAACATGGGGTTTGATTATTTTTCAAAGACCCCCCCAATTTAGGTAATTCAAGGAATGTTATTTCATCCCTTTTTCGGGTTTCTTTGAAGCACATATAGAATTCATAGCTCTTTTACAATTTCCCAATATATCCTACATCTTTACATTTACACCCCTCATACCTTTATTCTATTTTTATTATTTACATAACACGTTATCAGCACGAATAGTTTTAAATGAAAGAGAAACGATAGAAGTTTATGAAGACAATAAGAGTGGAATTACCACACATCGCAACTCTTAGTGGATCTTTACCAAACAGTCAAAAGAAAATATTTGAAAAGATGTCCAGAAGAATTTTCTTTAAGACTTTGACAAAATGGAAACCACTCACCTTGAAGTTTCAAACTTATTTCAAGAGAGAGGCTAATCTGAGTATCAAGAAGTCTTTATCATTCCTATCTATTTATATTTACTTACTATTTGTATTATCTATTATTATCTTTCATATGGAATACATACTAATGCACCAACTAAAAATGCTAATATTAATTCTTCACTGTTGTAGAATGATATATTTTCTACTTGTATAGGAAAACCACTCAAAGTTGATATAAGCCGTCAAAAGGTGCTGAAGTCTTTTATTGTCCTAGTAGAGGTTAACATACTTTTATCCTAGACAAAAACAAAACCATGCCCTTATAGAGGCTTAAATTACTCTGTCTTGGTTAAGACAAAAAAATGTCAAAAGTTCTTGAAGAGGCTAATATCTTTTGATGAGATGTGGAATTAAGAGATAATTCGTAGTTAATAACATGACTAATCCAACTAGAAAGAAACAATTTTAGTTGAATTGACTTCCTAGATGAGAACATAAGGTCGCTTGTATAAAACTTGACTCATAGAAGAAAATTGGAGAACTGAAATTGGTATATACCTATAGTTAATGTGATCACAATCAATAATTAATTTTATTAGTTTTTGGATGACTCAAAATGCATTGTATTGACTTTATGATTGCATACTAATATGGTATATCATGAATTAATCTTTATAGGAAAATCTCTTATAGATTGAGTACAATTTACACTTGCCATTAGAGAAATTTCATTGATCCCCTAGATAAATTTTGAGAAAACACTTAGCCCCAGACGTTTACTAAATTAATATTTATCCCCCAAAAACTAACACTTACCCCCCAGATTTTTGGAGGGTAAATGTTAGTTTTTTGTGAAACAGTATTAATTTTTGGGGGATAAGTGTTATTTTAACAAAAATCTAGAGTTAAGTGTTTTCTTAAAATTTATCTAAGGGGCTAGAGTAAATATCCCCATTATAAAAGGGAATACTTATAAAAGAAATATTTATCAAGGGGAGCGTATTCTAAACTTTTGTACTCTTTTTTCCCTTAACCAGTTTTATTCTACTAGATTTTTCTAGCAAAGTTTTTAATGAGGTAGTTGCAATCCAACATCACTTAAGTATTATAATATAATTGTGTTTTTTACTAAGGTTTTTATTCAATTGGGGTTTTCCTTAACAAAGTCAAATGTAATTATCTTAAAGTTGTGGATCTCCAAGTACTACAAAAAATTTGACCTTTTACAGCATTTTAAAAACGCTGTTAAAAAAATTTTACAGTGTTTTTGTAAACGTTGTGGGTGACGATGCCGTAAATAAGAGTTGGTCATTTATAGCGTTTTTCTAGCGCTATGATTTTTTTTTTACAACGTTTTTTCAACGCTGTGAATAATGGTTTTTACAGCGTTGATAAAATGCTGTAAAAAATGGTCTTGGCAGCATTTATAAAACGCCATAAACATAGTATTTTACAGCGTTTTTAAAACACTGTAAAATGTGGTTTTTACAGCGTTTCATAAACGCAGTGAAAAAATCAGTTATACAGCGTTTGTAAATGCTGTAAAGAACTTCATAATGCAAAACACTTCTTTTTTTAACATTTTTCTAAAACTATAAATTAATTACTGCATCACTTTTAATATTTGCTATTATATTCAAGTGAGTTCCTCCCTGTCTAGCTATTGGAATAATTAGTTTTCATGCTCATCATTCATCATCAATGTGCAAACCACAAATTTAGAGCAATGTAAAACAAATATAGTTCAATCTTTATATATAATAAATCAATAAATCATTAATACAACCAAACGTCTCACACAAATTTTTTTTTTTGGAAAAAAAAATCTCAACCAATGTTCTTGAACATAACATATTTCTTTGGCCAAGCAATGGTGCTTCCAGCTGCATCATTTAACCTATGAAATTGGATGTAGGATGATAAAGGCATCCACTAGTGCAACTATCACCCAAATTTTCCAACAATCCGGTCCAAGGATTACACGATGCACCAGCAACCGAGAATCTGTAGATGCAATTTTTCCTTCTCCAACTATATCACCTGTCCCCACCCAATCCAACAATTTACATCGAGTATTCTCTATATTATTTGAACTACATCCACCATCAGTAGGTGTCTTGTTCATCTATTACAATATATAACGAGATACAAATTAAATTGAGTGAGAAGGTAGTGAGTCCACTCAACAACACTTATCATCGTAATGATCTATAATTTTAATTTCAAGTGGCATATAATCAATATATTAACTTATTAATAGATAGATATTCAATATGAGATGAATATATGATTGGTAGAAAACTTTTTTCAATGGTGAGACTAAATTACAAAGTAATTTTATCATTCAACCGAAATATATAAATATTTGGAACATTTTAGAATATCTATCAC
>JANLJB010029240.1:0-14087 GCA_026212285.1 Bursera cuneata | reverse complement strand
TTATTACATAAATCACAATGTACAAATACAATATTTGTTTACATAATCGATGCTCTAGGGCATAATAGTCCAACATATACATCAAAGCTCATGCACGGGAACACCTCAACAAAATTGGGTGGTTGAGCGTAAGCATCGCCATCTTCTCACTGTAGCTTGTGTACTCAAAATACAAGATTTACTTCCATCAAGATTTTGGGGGGAGTGTGTCCTTACTGGCATGCTATATTATCAATTGACCGCCATCCTCTACTCTTGGAAACAAATCTCCCTTCGAGCTCCTACACCAATGACCTTCTTCGACACATCATCTCAAGGTCTTTGGATGCCTCTATTATGCAGCTAACTTGATCACTATAGATAAATTTGCTCCTCAATCTATACCCTCTGTGTTTATGGGATATTCTAATACCTAAAAAGACTATCGGCTTCTGAATCTCCACACACAGACTTTCTTTGTCAGCCGTGATGTCAAGTTCTTTGAACATGTGTTCCCTTTTTAGTCTTCTGCTTCAGGTACATTTGGTTCTTCACGTGACCTGGATTTGTTTCCTTTCACTCATGATGCTTATCTCGATGAACCTGCAAACGTTGACCTTTTTACACCTCTTCACGTGCCTACTGTACCCTTATCACCTTCACCTATCTCTCCTTACACTGTTCCCTTTGAACCCCAGTCCTCTCCCTCAACGGGAACCTTTACTTCCCACCATTCATTGTCTTCTCCGTCTGAGCCATCTCCTGTTATTCTCTGACACTCTACTCGGTCTATTAAAGCACCTATATGGCTTGTTGATTATGTTTCACCCACTCCACACTATGCTCTTCACCAGGTTCTTTCCTATGATCATCTCTTTGCTGATTATCATTGTTTTATTGCCTCCATTTCTAAAGAAATTAAGCCCAACAGTTTCGAACAAGCTTGTCGAGATCCTCGGTGGGTTCCTGCCATGAAAGCCAAAATCATTACTCTTGAGGATAACAAAACTTGGCAGCTTGTGTCTCTTCCCCCCAGAAAATAGGCAATCAGCTACAAATTTATAAAATTAAGTATAATTTCTATGGTTCTATTGAACGTTTTAAGGCACGGCTTGTCGCTAAAGGTTATAATCAACGCAAGGAAGTTGATTATCTTGATACTTTTTCCCCAGTAGCCAAAATGGTTACTGTTCGTACTGTTTTAGCTCTTGCCTCCTTGCATAACTGGCCGCTCTTTGAAATGGACGTCTTCAACGCCTTCTTAGAAGGTGATCTCTCCGAAGAAGTTTATGGAAGTGCCTTTGGGCTTTCGCAATTAGGGGGAGCCTGTTGTGTGTCGATTGGTTAAGTCCCTTTACGGGCTAAAGCAGGCAAGTCATCAATGGAATATTAAACTAATAGATGCTCTTATTAAAAATGACTATAACCAGATTAAGTATGATTACTCTTTATTCATAAAAAAAGAAGGTAGTAAGTTGGTTATCTTATTAGTTTACGTAGATGACATAGTTATCACGGGAAACTGCCAACAAATGCTGAAGCACCTAAAAAATATTTTGCAAGAAAATTTCAAAATTAAAGATCTGGGTGAGCTAAAATATTTATTAGGTATTAAGGTTGCTAGGTCGGATAAGGGCATAGTTCTTAATCAAAGAAAATATGCTCTGGAACTCATTTCCGAAGCTGGGCTTGCAGGAGCAAAACTAGCAAAAACTCTTTTAGAACAGAATCTACAATTTACTTCATTGGAATATGATCAAACCTTTTCACCATCTGAAGAAGATAAACCTCTTGAGGACATAGGTGCTTTCAAGAGATTAATAGGGAGGCTACTGTTTTTAACCACAATGAGACCTGATATAGCATATTCAGTTCAAACACTTAGCCAATATCTTCATGCTCCAAAACAGTCTCATCTTGATGCGGCGCTAAGAATAGTGAGGTATGTAAAAGGAAGTCCTGGTCTTGGGTTATTTTTTCCATCTTCGAACTTTACTAAGCTGAATGCATATTATGATTCGGATTGGGGGGCATGTCAAGTTAGTCAAAGATCAATCAGTGGATATTGCATCAAGATGGGTAAAGCCTTCATTTTGTCGAAATAAAAAAAATAGAGTACAGTTTCGAGATCGTCTGCGAAAGTCGAATATAGAAGTATGGCAAATACTGTAGTAGAAGTAGTCTGGCTCGTGGGTATGCTAAAAGAACTTGACGAGAATTTGATTGTTCCAGTTGTGCTTTACTACGATAACAAAGCTGCACTCTAGATCACAGTAAATCTAATGTATCACGAATGCGCCAAGCATATAGAAATCGACTGCCACTTTGTTCGCGAAAAAATATAGGATGGAACAATATGTTCGAATTATTTGTTTAGTGAAGAACAACCAGCAAACACCCTTACCAAAGCGTTGAGCAGTCGACAACATGAGAATCTCCACTTTAAGCTGGGTATCAAAGATATACATAGAAATCCAACTTGAGGGGGAGTTGTTAAGGCGCAAGTTGGATGTGCAATTGAGCTGGCAAAACGGTTATTATGAGCTGACAAGTTTGTTAATTAAGCAGGAACGCTTGTTAATTAGTTACGTTCGTTTTTAGCTTAATATATATATATATGGTAGTCTGTAATTACGTGTAGTAGCAGAAATAATAAAAATAAAATAGTTAATTCTTTTCATGGTTTTCTCGTGAATGTTCATTGTCTCACAATCAACACAATTCAGTGACAACTAGTTCATCTATGCTTCATGGCCCAGTGCCACAATTCATTAGTAAGGCAATAACAATTAACCGGTAATCCCTCAACAGGTCAAAATTATGATTGTGGAATCACTCATGAATTATCTAGAAGTGTTATATGGTGTTTTAAGATCATGACATCTCATATCAACAAAAGGTCAAAATTCAATACATATGTCATATTACCTATACAAACACATTTATGCCTCTAAGAAATAGATAATCCTCTCCTATACCAAGAAAGAAATTTTAGGGTTTATCCTTCTCTTTTTATTCATCACCATGGATATTATCACGGTTTCATTACACAAACTCCTTATAAACACTTCTTTTTATATACTTTTTTTTTTTTCAAATTTCTCACCACAAAGTTAACCTCAAACTGACTTGAACAGTAAAGGGTTAATGTCTGTGAGAAATCAACAATCATCCCCTAATCGTGTTGTTAAGTTGTAGCTATCTAGATAAGTGTTTCGGTCTCTGGTTGTTAGAGTTGGAGACACGACCATTAAAGCATTATGGAGCTGCTACCTTGTGCTGGAGAAAAGGCCACCCTATCACCACAACTACCACCATATTAGAGGTTGTCCCCTAGTCATAAAAGTTGTCAGAAGCTTTTCTGCAGCTAACCATAACAAGTTTATAGCCTTCTTGGTTCATAGATTCTCATTTCTAGTTCTCAGTTCATTGGTTATCTCTGGGTCTCAGTTTTTAGCCCTCTCATTTCATGGACTTCTCAGTTTATAGTCAAGAAAGGTCCATCCATTATTGGTCTCAGCAAGATCATATATTGAACCTTAGTCCATATCTCGTATGAAGCTTGCCTATCATTGGTCTTAACAAGGTCACAGTTGAAGTTCATAGGTTATCTTTGAGTCTCATCTCGTTGACATCTGAGTTCATAAGTTATCTTTAAGCCTTAGTTCAATGATATGTTAGGTGATGGGTCTCATAGTTCATTGATTTCTCTTTTAATTGATCTAGTTATAGATTGTAAACTTTTCATTTAAAAACTATTTTATCTATTTTTCACCTGTATCCATCTCAAGGGAAATTTTTTCTTTTCACGACTATATTTATACACGTATTTACCATTAGTTTGTGCAATTTTTATTGCATCAACATCGATTATTTGCCATTTTGTGAAGTAACATCTTGGTGATATACATCATGAGAGTTATTGTTGGACTTGGGATAGGCACCCATGATGGGTTGTCCAATAACCTACGCCCAAGCCCATATAAAGCAACTGCTTATAGCAGTTGATTATTTGAATTAAACAACTGCTAATAACAGTTGCGTTGAAACTACTAATAGTAGTTACGTACATTTAATTCACGTTCAAAGAGTATACCAAGAATGGGAAGAAAACAACTTCAAATTGAGAGAGTTCTGAGACAGAGAAAACGAGAGAGATTTCTCCACACGTGATTAATCTCCAGGCGGTGATTTCATTCCGAGGGTAAGTAATCCTAACTTTTACTTTTAGTCATTGGTATCAGAGCCTGTTGGAATGATTTTTAGTCTATTACTTGCTTGCTTATCGATAGCAATTATGAAATATGTCATACACATGAATTGTTAAATTTATGACCGTATATAGTTCCTAAACTTGTAACTTTGAAGGATGATATCTTTGTGTGTGTTGCTTTATATTTGATGCATAATAACTTGGTAAAAAGCTTGTCTTTCCAGCTTCAAAATGACATATTATAAGCATGAAACAGATAAGTAGATTAAGAGAACTTCTAATTTAAAGTTACAGTGTTAATCCCATTTTTTTACATAAAACAGAAAGTTTTGAGAGTCATAACTTTATGTGTATAACTCTGATTCTGATGAATAATAGCTTGTTGTAAATTTTGTCTTTCAAGCTTCGAAACAACATATTATACATATGAAATGAATGTGTAGATTAAGAGAACTTTTAATTTGAAGTTACTGCATTAATTTTGTTTTTTTACAAAGATTTTCTACATAAATCCAAAAGTTTCGAGTGCCATAACTTTATGTGTATAATTCTGATTCTGATAGATAATAGCTTATTGTAAAGCTTGTCTTTCAAGCTTCGAACCAACATATTATACGCTTAAAATGGTTGTGTAAGTTGTGAGAAAAAATTACATTAAAGTTATTGGTTGCACATATTTGCTTTCAGTTTTTTTTTTTTTTTTTTAATGTTATTGGGACTTAAATCTGAAACTTTGAAAAATCATAATTTTGTCTGTGGTACATAAAATTGGACGTATTATGACTCTTTGGAGAGCTCTTATTCTAAGCTTTAAATCGGTGTGTTATTTGCCTAAATTGGGTAAGTACAATGAACGATATAATAGTTGAAGTTGCTGGTTGAATCATTTTAGAAATGCTAGAGGTTAAAGATGAGGAATAGTATTTTTCTTTTAGTAATCTTGTGAGGGAGAATAAGAATTATCATTTCACCGTAAATGAAAACTAAGAATATTTTTTTGATACTTAAGAATTTTTGAACAAAATAGTGGTGGTTCGGTAACCGGTAGGCGACCGATGATTGATGCGCGCAAGTAGCGTGATTTCAGTCTCACGTCACTCTATCAGATTCCAATTTTGACACTATTTTCTTTGTATCATATAAGATTGCTTATGAATGTCGGGTCTTAGTGGGAGGTTTTGTATCTTTAAAGTAAGTATTTTATTCTTTTTGTACTTTGGTAATATAATATAATAATAAAATATTATTCTACTTTGTGTAGATGGTACGCATGATTCGAATGCTGTGCAAGGGAGAGATTGAATGCTACAAAAGTCATTTAAAAGAAGATTTTTCCTACAACATGAATTTATCAGTCATGGAAAATATTGAAGTTTTAAAGAATATTTTTCAAGAAAATTGTTCAATAGCTCGTTTTCATAATCACCTTTGGATAGATGCGGCAATCGTTTTTTGTCAAAAAACTCCCTGAAGAATATAGATTTGCACGATCCGATTTGAAGAATAAAATTAGAGTGGGGTCATATCATCATATATAATTCTTGCTTGTGAAATAGAATTATTATTTTAATGTCATCGTTTATTAAACATTAGGCGATATGTTGCACTTAGTTTGTATCCAAATCTATGTGGTGTATGACACATAGGTTATATACTAGAGAAAGACCCTTGGTTTGGAAAGGCATCAGTCAATAGACTTATGAAAAGTGAATATGTCCTTGATTGTTGCGATGAGGTTAATTATAAAAGGAAGAGAGGGTCATAAACACTATTCCTTATTTTAAAAAAGATTTAGCATGAGGCTTTTTTTTATATGGTATTTTATTTTGTATTACTTTATCGTTATTTTATTTTAATGAATGGAACAGTTGCTATCTTACTAGTTCATATTTATAATATCATTATTTTATTTATGCATATTTTGTGCTATGAGCCATGCTAATATTATGGGAGTTCTGATTTATTAAAATTTCATTTGTTTCATAATGAATTCAAAATTAGAACAAATAATTTTTACGCAAACAAACAATAATATAATAAAATTAATATTTGGATATGGATGATGATTGGAAGCCTCGATGACCTTTCGAATCTAATCCTTCTATTTATTTTATAATATTTTTTGAGTTTGTTGTTGCTGCATAATAAATGTTTATATATGGTATATATGATTATATTTTTTTCGAAGAAATGGCTTCTGCTTCAAAAAATATCGTGGGTGAGTTAAACAAAGGTGAAAAATTAAATGGTGAAGATAACTATGATATCTGGCACCGAAAGATTCAGTATGTATTGAAAGAGTAGGAGGCTCTTGAGGCTTTACATAATACCATGGTTGAGCCACAACAGGGTAACACTGCTCAACATAAGAGGGATCAAGAAGCTTATCAAGCTTTTGTTAAGAAAAATAAAACTGCTCGCATTACGTTATTGAGTAGTATGAGTAATGATCTTATGTGTGAGTTTGAGGTGTACTAATTGACTTAATAATTATGCCTTGCCTTGAAAGAAAAGTTTAGTGGTACTTCGACCACTAAACTTAGGCGACTCACTATTAAGTTTGACACATACAAGAAGTGCCTAAATCATACTATGAGGCAACATTTGAGGGAAATGTCAAACATGATCTGTGAATTGACAAATGGTGGACATATTCTAACTGATGAGCAACAAGTTCATGCAGTTATTCGATCTCTTCCCGATAGCTGGGAGCATATAAAAGTCAATATGACGCATAATGATAGCATCAAACTTTTTATCATGTCCAAAGATATGTTGAGTTAGAAGATGAGCACCTTGAGGCAGCTAAGGCTTCAGGTCAAGCCTATATGGCTGAAACAAGCTCCCGCAAATCATCTAGCTTTAAAAGGAAGCGAGAAAAGAACTTCAGGGAAAGAAATCGGAGATCTCAGAAGGGAAGCGTCAAAGAGGCAAACGTACTGATAAAAAGAGGGACAAATCTAAGTTAAAATATTATAACTGTGGAAATATAGGTCATTTCGCTCGTGAATGCACTAAGCCGAAAAACGTAAAACCCTATTCCAATTTTCTAAATTATGCTTATGTCTCTTGCTCTGTTTTTCTGACTGAATCTCATCCATTATGGACTGTAGACTCAGGTGTAATCGACCTCATAGCTAGGGATTGAGAAGCATATATGGAGTATCGTCGAATAAGGCAAGGAACAAAATGGATATATGTGGGAGACAACTCCAAAGTTGAAGTCAAAGGTATAGGCACTTGCAAATTGAATTTGCGTGGTGGCCGAACCTTTTTCCTTCATGATGTCCTATATGCACCGAATATTCGATGAAACTTGATCTCTATTACTGTCCTTCTTAAACTAGACTACTTCTTGAATTTTCATGGTATTTCTATGGATATTATGTTTAACTCTATTTTAATTGGCACTGGTTATTTATATAATAGTTTTATTATAATAGATATTGTAATGAATGGTTCTAATTATGATGATGGTTGTTTTTCTTTAATCACTTCTGTTAGATCTGATAATGTGATGTCAATATTTGTCATGCTAGACTAGGCCATATAGGACAAGAAAGATTGAGTAGATTAGCCAAACGAGATTTGTTGGGCTCATTATCTAAAATAGAAATGTCTATATGTGAGAATTGTCTGGCTGGAAAAACAACTAGGAAACTATTTAGTACAGGAACTAGAGTTGAAAATCCATTGCAATTGATTGATTCTGACATCTATGGTCCAATGAGTATAAAGGCTAGACATCGAGCCTCATATTTTATTACATTCATTGATGACTTTACACGTTTTGGTCATGTTTATTTGATCTCTCGTAAATCTGAGGCATTAGATTGCTTCAAATTGTATTTGAAGCTAGTGGAGAATCAATTAAATAAAAGAATTAAATCTTTACAAACTGACCGTGAACGTAAATATCTTTCTGACCAGTTTAAAGAACAATGTAACGAGAAAGGTATAAATTGATAATTAACTATTCCTAGAACTCCACAACAAAATGGTATAGTGGAAAGGAGGAATAGAACGTTGCTCGAAATAATTAGGTCTATGATGGCGCAAACGAATCTACCAGTTTCGTACTGGGGAGATGCTTTATTAACTGCCACTTATATACTTAATCGAGTTCCTTCCAAATCAGTTACTTCCACTCCGTATGAGTTATGGATAGGTAGAGAACCTAATCTAAATCACATGCAATCTTGGGGGTCTGTAGCTTATATTCATGATCTGTCTCATAAATATAGGAAGTTGGGTGCAACAGAAAAAAAATATTTTTATAAGATACTCTGAGCATTCAAAAGGATACGTGTTTAGTAGTGAAAATATGGATGGTACTGTGATTGAATTGGAATAACGAGATATCAATTTTTTGAAACATGAGTTTCTCAGTAGAGGTGATATTGATAGAAATACTCAATTTTATGAATTAGATGATTTCAATAGCGGTATCACTTCTAGTCCACAAACTATAGTAAGTGGTGATTTACTTGGACATTCAGTCCCTAGTGGGAGTAATACACCTTTTGAATCAATTTAGATAAATCATTCGATAAGTTTAAGCAATCGAGGATCAGTTCCACATCACCGATTTGAAATCAAAGGAGAAACATTTATGGTTGTTTCTCATGATAGCAATGAGCCAAAAACACTGGAAGAAGCTCTTAATTCAGATGCTAAGGAGCTTTGAATAAATGCAATGAATGAGGAGATGGAATCTATGAAATTCAACCATGTCTGGGACTTGCTTGACTTACCACATGATCGTAGAGCCATTGGAAACAGATGGGCTCTAAAGATCAAGCGTAAGTCTAATGACACGATTGAAAGATATAAGACATGTTTAGTTGCTAAAGGTTATACTCAAGGAGAGGGTATAGACTATGAAGAAACTTTTTCTCCAGTAGTAAGGTTTTCTTTAATTCAACTGATTCTAGCTATCATCGTACATTTAAATCTCGAGTTACATCAAATGGATGTCAAAACTGTATTTCTCAATGGAGAACTGGAGGAGGAAATATACATGGATCAGTCAAAAGGTTTCATTGCCAAAGGCCAAGAGCATAAAGTCTGCAAGCTCAAAAGATCCATATATGGTCTAAAACAATCCTTCAGACAATGGTATCTTAGGTTTTACCAAGCTGTAATAACATATGGTTTTGTGATGACTGAAAAGGACCATTGTGTGTATATTAAAAGGTTTAAAGATAATTTTGTAATATTATCTTTATATGTGGACGATATTTTATTAGCTGAAAATAATAAAGAATTTGTCTCAACTACAAAGAAATGGTTATCGTCAAATTTTGGGATGAAAGATATGGGTAAAGCAACCGACATTTTGGGAGTTAAAACTCAAAGGTATCGTTCAAAGAAACTTCTAGCTCTTTCACAAGAAACATATATTAGAATAATCTTTGAACGATTCAATATGACTTTTTGTAAGCTTATGGATACTCCAATTTCAAATGGACAAATTCTCAACCTTGATATGTGCCCTAAAACTCCTTAAGAGAAAGAAATAATGGGAAAAGTCCCTTATACCAGTGCTATAGGAAGTCTCATGTATGCCATGATATGTACAAGACCCGATATTTGTTATGTTGTGGGCTTGGTAAGCAGATATCAATCAAATCCTGGACGAAAGCATTAGAATGCTGTCAAGAGAATACTAGCATACTTGAAGAGTACTACATATTTGCTCTATGTTATCAAGGAGGAGATTTACGCTTGGTTAGGTACACTGATGCCGGGTGGTGATGTGGATGAGCGAAAATCAACGTTACGATATGCATTTTTACTTGGTCGTGACGCTATCTCATGGAGTAGGAAGAAACAAACATGTATAGCTCTATCCACAATGGAAGCTGAATTTGAGCATGTTCCGCGGTAGTACAGGAGGCAATTTGGCTTAAGAAATTTATTGAGGATCGCAAGATTGTCACGGATGCTTCGAAACCAGTAATCTTACATTGTGACAATCAAGCTACCATAGCCTATACGAAAGATGCAAAATACCATGGCAAATCAAAGCATATAGAAACCCAATACAATTTTGTTAGAGATATTGTGACAATAAGGAAGTGTTGATACAATATATATCTACTCGTCAAATGATAGCAGATCTGCTTACTAAACCTGTGACCAAAGATGTTTATTCATCACATGCTAGGTCATTAGGACTACGTCGAGTATGATATTATTATGATTTTTTTTAATTAACACTACCAGTAATATATCTCTTGTTTGTATTTTCTTGTTTGATATTATCATATTTACAGATATTCTATTAAAATATTATGTCATCAGGTTCAGACCGATTTTCTTACACAAACGAACTAAGATGAGATACAAGAAATAAGAGACAATGATGGTAGTATGTTGTCACAGAACTAATGAATATTTCTTAAAATTTATTGCGTTGACAAGGTCAAGATGAGGTTTATATTTATTTGACATTTAAACCGAACATGATAAAACTCACTATCATGGAAAACCTGTTAACCAGATTTGAAATCTTAATTTGGCGCAGATGATATATGAGCTATTATGAATTCAGGTTAGGTGCTTTATTAGCGACTGAACTTAGATCTGTACAGTGATTGAGATCAAAGACAAATATTTTTTATTTAAAAGTTAAATCACTATGACACATAATTCATACTATTTGTGTTTTTTATGTGGCAATATGAAAATGAGTGAGTGATCCCTGTCTCCTCATTGTGTAAGTTTCATAGAGATTAAGATTAGTCTCTACATATATCCTATGCGACTATCTACTATGTTTTAAAGTTTTGAATTGATGATTGTTACTTTAACATGTTATCTATGACTATGATATTATTCAGTATATGAAATATGTCTAAGAAAATAGTTAATTTGAAGCTAAAAGACGTGAGTATGATAGGAACATTTATTTTTGGATTTTTACATCAAACACATGTGTTCACTAGTTGATCAGTTGTATAACCCGGGTTAATACAATTGTGAAAACATGGGGTATCACGAGTAAAGCTTTTTTTTTGGATAAAGGGAATGAATATGCTACAACTGATGTAACAAAATAAATCTAGGATATAATGAACCACTATGAAGATCTTTTGTATATAGTTACAATTGAGAATATTAGTTTTTGTAAATATATTATTGTACATTTTGTTTGAGTTCATGGGCCACACGATATATATGCTCCTATGAAGACTCTAAAATAATTTTATGTCAATTCTCTCTCTGTTATTCATGTTGTTGCTCGACATCTCATCATGTGTAAGTGGGAGATGTTGGACTTGGGATAGACACCCATTATAGGTTGTCCAATAACTCATGCCCAAGCCCATATAAAGCAACTGTTCGTAGCAGTTGATTATTTGAATTAAACAACTGCTAATAGCAGTTGCATTGAAACTGTTAATAGTAGTTATGTACGTTTAATTCACGTTCAAAGAGTATACCAAGAATGGGAAGAAAACAACATTAAATTGAGAGAGTTTCAAGACAGAGAAAAAGAGAGAGATTAATAGAGTGAGTATATGCATTGTGATCAGAGGAATTTCTCCATATGTGATTAATTTCCAGGTTGTGATTTCATTCCGAAGGTTAATAATCATAACTTTTATTTCCGTCAGTTATAATCTTTTTCTCGATATCAGAACAGTTATAGAAATCTTTAACTCTTTTTTAATTGATCCTTCTAAAGTTTAGACCTTTCAAAGGTTAATTAGGAGAAAGTTTTAATTTTAATAAAATAAAGCCAACAAAAAGATAAAATTTTTAATATTTATTTTCTAGAACACTCATTTTAAGATAGAACGAATTATATTTGTGTTTTATACACGAAATATTCGATGTGGAATGCCATGTTGATAATATTTCAATTAGTTAAATACTTATTTAAATAATTATATTAACACATTATCTTAGTATCTATACTATTATGTTACACGTTAATTAATGTTTCTCCCTTATGATCCGCATATTATTTTCATCATTTCTCTATGTATATATATAGAAAGTCCTAACGAATATTTTTAATATTTTGAAATCTCTGGAAATTTAATATAAAAAATCATATGATATTATATTTAATGAAGATTTATGAAAAGAAGTAATTTATTCATTAAAAATTATTTAACAAGATAACAAATTGATTTTTGCAATGAAACTATAATAAATCTTAAAGGGCATTACACAATCAATTATCATTTTTCAAAGAGATGAAAATTGCGAAAATCAGGCTGTCCAGATGCATATAATGTTTAATTGAAAGGACCCTCCTGCTGATACTGATATGGACCCTATTGAAATTATTGTCTCATGATCTAATCCCACTTCTGCTTTTATCATAACCACCATTTCTCAACCATTCACTATATAATGCAAATGGATCCGGTATTCTTGATTGAAACCTGACACTTTCCTGACCTCTTTCATTGAATCATACTACACATCTCCAAATTTCGCTCACAAATAGGTTGTAGTGGCCAGATAAATTTAGTTACCAAACAATTTGTATCCTTCTGCTTGTTGTAAGAAGCTAATCAATTAATCACATCACTAGTTACCTAATTATTAAGGAAAAACAAATAATATGTATATATATAATTGAAGGGAAATTGATAATACAAGATTCTTATATATAATTCCTTAATTTCATTAGTGGTTGCGGATTATTTTACATATTGTCACTAGTGGATGAGGTATACAATAAGTTCCTTTTGCGACTGTGCAAAGTTTATAATTAAGAAGTAATAAAAGCAAGCAATCAGCTAGAAGAGATTATATTTAATAGATTGCATTCAAAGAGACCATGTAGAATGGAAGGAAGAAGGGCCTCCATACCCTTCTCTCACCATCCTCTCCATCTCTTGTACATCATATGCATTTGTCCCCTACAACATAAGCCATTCCACGTCACAGATTAGATTACAATCCACAAATACATGAAGTAAAACTGTTGCATCAACAGAAGAAATTAAAGTAAAATAAAAATTTTGATCAACATCTCAATTAATTGTAATTATTTATGTTACAGCTAAAAAGATAAGTTCTTTTTGGTTAATTTCTTGAGAAAGAGAGAATCAATTAGAGGGTTACCTGCATTGTTTCTGTAGGATCCGGCTCCAAGTTGAAGTCATAGTACATGCTAGCTGCTGAAAGCTTCATAGATAGAAACTACAAGAAGAATAAATGGAAACAGAAACAGAAACCAAGAATTGTTATTCAGTCTTTATGGAGAAATTCGGTCATGATTAAATTTTATCTTCTTGCAGACCAAAGAACAATTTCTTGAATAAGGACCAAACCTCAATTTGATTCTGCAGTGACTGAACATAATTAATAATCACATCCAACATCACTGCCATTCCCATTGTCTGCACATCCATGAAAGTAACAATAATTATAGTAATAATCTTGAAAAAATAAAAAGAAAGTAATCAAATTACTATCATTTACAGCAAATAAAAGCAGAATCTGAAATTTTTTCTTTATTTACCTTATAACATCCTGGAACCAGGTCTTGCAAACACCTCAATCTCTCATTTATTTTCTCTCTTCTTACCTAGAACCAATATCAATTAAAGCACCACTGAAATATGTGCTAAGAACCAAAAATATGCATTTACTAGTTCAAATATTTTATATTCTGATTACTCGATGTACTATTATTTCATGAAACTCATCAGAGAATGTTTGAATATACATACCCTTTCTGCCAAACTGTGACTATCAGTAGCTTGACCTCGTTTTGCTCTCACATGGATGACTTCTTTTGGTTTCTCTCCCACTCTCTCATTGTTTCTCTTTCTTTTGCTTCCACTCAAGCTCTGCCAAGTGCAACATCAGAACAGAAAATTGTTAATTTCATTTTGCTGAAACATATCTAAGTTGAAAACATGTA
>JANLJB010029238.1:0-14078 GCA_026212285.1 Bursera cuneata | reverse complement strand
ATTATATTTTTAAAATTTATAAAAATTATTTAGTTTATGAAATATATATTTATTATTTTTATGAATTTCTATTAATTTTGAAATATTTTATATTATTTTAATAAAAAATAATATCGAGAATACCTATAATGTTAATTAGTTTAAAAAGATTATAAAAAATAGAGTTTTTATATATTATTTTATAATTAAGGGATAAATTTGTTATTTTGGATATATTAGAAGGGTGTTTATGATATTTTTCATGATTTTTACTGTAGCACCGTTAAATATAAATAACGATGTTACAGTAATAAGGGGGTTATTGTTAGTTTAAAATTTAATAGGGTGCTCAGTGTTTGTTTAAAATTCAGTGGGATGCTAGGGTTTAGTAAAAAATTTAATGGGGGTTGAGAGTAAATACCTCGATTTACTACTTGTTTCTCAAACTTTATTATTATTTATAAAACATATCAACAATTAATGTGGGGTTTGATTTGATCTAATAATTTTTAGCGAACAATTAGAATTTCAAGTGGGCTCAAGCACATTTAACTTAAGTAGATTTAATCATTTCAGGAGTGATCTTCCGTTTGGGTCACGAGAAAAATGAACATAAGAAACACTTGACACTTACCTTCAATTAACAATTATGAAGGCTGTAAGATAAGGACGGATCAAAGCAAGATCCATCAATTTGCAAAACTACGGGGCCAAGCAAACATTCATTATAGCAGAGAAGAAAGAACCTAAAACAAGTAATCGAGTGGCCAAGTTGATTATGATTAAGAACGTGACGGATAAAAACAATTGATTTTTAATGGATTAATTGTTTAGTTCATTATTACGTAATTCGTCAACAGGCCTAGATCATTAGTCCATAACATGTTAACGGGACCGATTCTACAAAATAGGTTTTGTAACAAACTCAACCCTCATTTTTATATTAAATCCTATTTAAATAACTTTTAACATATTCTTAACTTAAATTTGATTTTGATTAATAGTGAAGTTGTATGTAACAAATGAAAGAAGGGAATGGGAGACAGTAACAAGATGAGAAGGTTGAAGGAGACTGGGTTAATAGAGGCAGGTGTATTTTGGTCCAAAGGGGCGAGGTTGTTTTGACAAATCAAATAAAATTTGAACATTGTTAGTTTTCATGAGGCCCCCTCCCATTTGGCTATTTTCTATAAATCCTCTTCTTCTTTTTTCTTTGAGGAATTTGTGAAATACATAAATTTATTTTGTCATTCTTGTTGCTTTTATCCTTTTTTTTTTGTAAATAAATTTTCTCAATGAAATGGAATTATAGATTTTTACAATTGAAAAATTTTTAAACTGGATAGAAAAATATAAAAATTAGTTAAATTTATAGTGTCTTTTAAATTTAGTCAAATCTTAATTGTGAGTGAATTGTCAAGTTGTTTGATAGAGTTGTTCAATAACTTGAAATCTTATTCAAGTAGTATCAAATATTGAAAAACACTAAATAAACATAAAGTAAGTTATCAAACTATCAAGCTAAGTAAAAAAAAAAAATTTAAAGATTTAAAATTAGAACATTCCCCTCAACCTATTATTATTATTTATTTTTTTGCATTTTTCAAATCTAATGGAGAATTCTTAATGTCAAAGAGAAGCTGTGAGATGATTGGGATGATTGATGTGAGGTTGAGCAAGGCTTGAGTCCATATATGGCAAAAGTTTCAGATGCACGTGCTTTGATCAAGCTTTTTGCTCTAATAAGAGTATCAATCACCAATTAAGATAAAGTTTTCAAAAGGGTTTTCGTTTTGTATCAGTTCAAGTTCCAATCATACATGGACAACGTAACATGGCAGCACTAGTTACAGTTGAGGGTCTCCCTTCCGCTTATGCTTTACACCAAGGAGAAAAATCAAGATAGACAAATCTGGATATCTTACTTGTCTGTGAATATATCAAGGTGATGAAATGACCACATGGTAAAAAAAAATTATAATAATGATACAATATAAAAGAATCTGAAAACAAATAGCACAAAGCACTTCTTTTCATGCAGAAATAAACATTAAATTATCACTATCCTCAACCCCAAAAGATGTATGTCTGCTCTTCTTGACATCTCTAGTGGGATATTGAGCAGAATGGTGAGAAGTAGAAGCAGGGGTAGAAGAAGAGACGTATCCTTCTCTGAATTCTCTTCGGATTTCCCATAATACCTCAGCACATTGCTTCATGGAAGGTCTTGATTGTCTCAAAGGTGCGAGGCACTTACGAGCTAGTTTAAGAATCTTCTCCACTGCCATGGTGGATGCTGGAGTCCTTCTTAGTCTTGGGTCCATGACAACTATGGCATCTCCTTCTTTTAAGTTGTGGATTGCCTGCATAGAGAGTTTCTTACATCAGTTTGATAGTATTTATGGGAAGGCAGTCCATTGAATTTTATATAAGTTTGAAGCAAAGTACTCTGATAAAAAAAAAATAAAGGAAACACTTTCTGGAAATATCAGCAGTGTAATTAATTCTCTTCTTGATCCATCTCTAAGTTCCATGTCCAAGTTAGCTTTAAAAGAGGACTTATGCAGAAAATTATGCGGGTTATATTCATGTGATGGACAATGAAACAACAATCAAATAGTATCATCAGTTCAGTATACATGTGACTCAGAAGATTTGATACAAACGCTTAATCATGTAGTTTCTTGAATTGCAATATAGGCCCATCTCTGTGATCTACTAGTTTGAGTTTTGGGTATCTGAGGGATGGTACTTACCCATCTTATTGTTACTCTCTCCTTAAGTGGTTTCTTTGGTTCAATTGGATATCTTCCTGTCATCATCTCTACAAGCAATACACCAAAGGAGTACACATCACTCTTCTCAGTAAGTTGATATGTCCTGAGGTATTCAGGGTCCAGGTAGCCTGCTGTTCCTTTAATTTGAGTCGATATGTGAGTTGCACCGGAATCTTCGTCAGCCATTCGTGCAAACCCAAAGTCTGTAACTTTGGCTCGAAGTTTCTCTGTGATAAGGATATTTGATGCTTTTACATCTCTGTGAATTATTGGAGGATCTGTTGAAGAGAGAAAAATTACTTCTATAAGCTTATACTCCAATATGGTTTAACAAAGAGTTAACATTAGTTAAGTCAATGAAAATGTGATACACAACGATTTATAAAAAATTTCTTCATTTCTGAAGTTTGACAATCCCTATATGGCGTATTGGAGTTATTGTTTGAATTTTGAAATTCATAAATTAATAATCAACAAAGAATCTATCTAATATTAAACTCTTTGAAGTCTAGCTGGCAGCAATTATTATTGGGGATGATATTGCATACCTGTATACGTGTGAAGATAGGTAAGAGCATGAGCTACATCTATTGCAATGTCCAGTCGTTCAGCTATTCCAAGTCCATTTCCCAATTTACCTGCAAAAATAATTGGCTTTCCTTAATAGAAATTTTTTACCTTTGATTAAGCTATGGGATAAAGTACCTGCTCCATCTGCAATTAGAAATTGTGTTGTCTAAGCAACATCTATTATGTTTCCAGCATTTCAAGTTGTAATAACAGCATAGATATATCTATATAACTAACTTCCGAAAATTTTTCTGCATTGCTTGATTCTGCTGATTTCTCTCATAATTCAGAGTTTGCTAAATCCTTTTCTCGACTTACCATCTAAATGTTCCCGGAGATTTCCATTGCCAACATATTCAACCACAATAATCTTCTCATCCCTTTGCTCTAGATATCCGAATAACTTGACTAGATTCAGATGCTCAATCTTTGACAAGGTCTGTATTTCATTCTTGAACTCCAGCAACAAGAATTTGTCATACTTATTCTGCCACAAATATCAAAGTCATCATATACATTTGTATTCAAAGATATGAAAATCAACAACAAAACCATCTTGAACATTACGTTAAGCAATATGACTAGCATTCTGACATTAACATAGACACAATTGTGTACCTTTTTAGCTCGCTTAACGGCAACAACAGATCCATCTCTGAGCTCTCCCTTGTATACTGTTCCAAACCCTCCTTCTCCAATTTTACACGCTGGAGAGAACTTCTCAGTTGCTTTGTAAATTTCTTCGAAGGAGAAGTTGACTGTTGCAACCTGTCCACTAATGGAACCAGAATCTGAGGACCTGACTTTTGCTGGACTCCTAGTGTTGCTCCCTGTCGAATAATTCGTTGAATCTGCATATCATTGCAAAATTTATTCTACTTGATTGGAAAATTATGACTGAAACAACTTCAATTGATGGCACGCACGTATTGTGACTTACAGGATAAGTTTCCAACTTGAGTGTTGTTTTTGTTGGAAGCACCATTTTTTATGGCCTTTCTTTGCCTAGGGAGAAAGACTCTGAAAACTCCAGTCACTTTCTTGGCAGCAGCAACAATATAGGTCAGGGCAGGGTGAGTTTTATGATGAGATTTGCTAGAGGTCAGTTGGGAATCCGATTTCTGTTTTTCTTGACTTGAGTTTGAGTAGATGAGATGGGAAGTTGATGTTTTCTTCATCGGTGGAGCTAAAGGCACTTGTGCAGAGTAATCCGATCATATCGTTTGCCCAAGTTTTGAAGCAAAATGGTGTTTGTTGTCATCATGTATTCTCTTGATTCTAATTTATTTCTGGAAGACCAATTCAATCAAGTTTTAAGAATTTTTTTTTGGGAACGAATGACTATTAGCAATATAATGGCATTTTAAAGTTCAGAAAGATCAGGTCAATTGTATCCACTAAATACCAATTGCATTGAATATTTCATGAGTCGAGAATTGAATTGGGCGGTTGAATTACCAATCAAATTGGATGAGCTTTCGCATCATCGGGCCTAGTTAATAAAGAAACTTTAATCAACCCAGTGGCCAATTCTAGGGAGGCCTCATCAGCCAATGATCTACACAGCCCTGGCAACCGAGTCTTATCTCGTTTTTTAAGTTTGTGAGGTTCGGGGCTGGTTTCTTCTCTTGCAATCTTTTGAGGAAAAGTTTTAACTAATTTCAGAGACTACAAAATGCTCTACTAGACTTTCAAACTTATATTTACATATACAAATGGACTTACTATATAGGAATAGAATAGTAAAAGTAAAAAAGTCCATGAGTAACTAATATGACAGAAAAAAGAACAAGGCTACTTAATTTGTACGAGGGAGTTTATATATAAAATTTGTATACTTTTTAACATTAGTATTAGTCTTAAATAAATAACACCAAAAAGACAAGTGAATACACCACGGCTATGCCTGAAGAAGGGGTCCAGGGAAGAAGCAAGCATCATAAATTTTCCGAGAAATATAATATACATGATCAAAGGCAAGCAGCAGGAAAACCTCAACATTCACAAATGAATGCACCTGCTATCAAACCTTTGCAATATGCTCTATAGAGGTGGTACAATCAACCTAATTAGTACCCGAACCCAAACCCAGGACATGAAAATCACATATCCTATATTTAGTTTATTTTGACCCGCCAAAAAGAAAAGAAAATAAATTTACACAGGATTTGACTGTCCAACGTTCACCGTTTTCCAACTTTTCTCCTTCAGTTGCAGTATCCGAGTCTGTAAAATTATCTGGTGTTTGGCCAGGGAGGCTTTATGTCATTCATGAAACTGTGAAGCAAAAGTTTAGTAAAAAGTGAATTAGGGTAATAAAAGAGGAAATCCAACTGATTGATAGGGTATAAAGAAACAAGTTAACGATAAGAGTATTCTGTAAAAGCAGCTGTTAAATCTGCATCATTCCTAAGGTTTCTTTAACAGTTTAACATGTTGCTCAAACAAATAAAAAGTTTAGAAGATTGGCCAACTGCCTACCCCAGCCCATTTTTGGCCAAGTGATATAATCTTCCCACAGAAGGAAAGAGGTAGGAGGTTCAACCCAATCATGGGGTTATTAGGGCTTCGACAGAGGCTACCCATTTCATGTAGATCACTGTCACTGTTTGATTAATAAAAACAAAAATGTGAATTAACCCTGAAAAAAAGATGATGAAAGGAATAACTGCAATGATAAGCAGAAGATACTCACTGATTAATCAAAATTCACTCTCTCCCCAGTAGAAAAGATGATGTAGAAAAGGGCAGAGAGAAAATATAAGAGTGCCGTAAGCAACAAAAATCCTTGGAACGAACCCACCAGTTCAACAAAAAACCCAGCTCCAACCGTTCCTAAAATTGCAGCAAAAGTCCCACCAGTATTTGAGATTCCTAAAACCAGGCAAAGTAATATTTATCATACACAGCAAGTGTGAAAGTTAGAGATGTAAATCACTTTCAGACATTTCATGAGTAGGTAACAAAATAATTATCTGCAGCCTTTTACATCTAATTATTTCCCTTATTTATCAAAATGGACCAATAATGCCTTAACTTCTTAAGTGATAGTGTAAGCTTTTATACCCAGGGGAAAACCTGAGGTTTGTCAACTATCAAAACGAAACAGTGCACATCACTTGTTTGCAGGTTGGAAGAGTTCTATATATGGTGTTAAAATAGTTAATCAGTGATAACCATAATCACATAACCCAAATACATGCTAAATGACTTCAACATAGTCACAGAGTCTTCAAAGGTAAAGCAACAATTTTTTTTCTTTTTTGTTTTTTCCTTTTTTTTTTTTGAAGTACCCAGAATATGGAACTAAACATATATACAATGAAAAAGTATTTCCATAATACCATGTAAAACGCCAGAATACTGGGGAGCAATGTCCTGGTAACAAAAGGAAGGGGCAACAAGTTAGAAGAAAGTGAAGATATAATTATAGCATTATTGAATTTTTGAGTTTTAAGCACCCAAACCTGAATATTAACAAGAAAACCAGAGTGACTGAAAGACTTAAGCCCAACAGCTAATGTAAGCCAAGCAGATGCATTCGATGGCGTTTTTGCTGCAGTTAAACCCATAAGAGCAATCCCAGGACCAATAAAGCCAATTGCCTGCAGATAAGTCATAGATTGGATGCTTACTATATAATTCAAAGAGCACCGCTAGAATAAAAAGTAAATGACATACAAGAAGATCCTAAATACAAATGTGGAAAGAAAATATATCATAATAATCTCAATCACCTATATTTTAAGTCAAAAGTATTTTTCTCACACTAGTGTGTGTTCGTATTTTTGTGTATCTTACTCACTACACATGAAAAGAAGGCATCATGCGAGCAGAACCAAGCAAAAGACAGTGATATTGACTGTTGCCTACAAATAGGATCCACGAACTATTACCACTGATTTTCTATACATAAAGTTTTCTTTTAAAACACGTTAACTTTCAAGGAGACACACATCAATAGAAGAGTGACTTTAGTTGTAGCAGATAACTAAACAAAAGTACAATGTGTTTTTTATAAACTCCTACAAAATGATTCAACATTTGATTTCAGTTTCTTCACTTGCAATTTAATTTCGGAGGCAACCTTATAGAGACAAGTGGCAGCCACCTTTAAAAGTCTACCAGACATAAGACTCTAAAGCCCCAAACAGACCAATACAATTCAAATTTGGATAATAGTTCTAGCAAAACAGTCCAGTAACATATGATACGAACACTTAGAAGTCAAGAATTCAGCCAAGAGTATCATATCAAGTTAAAGATAGTCAAAGGGGTTTTAAGGGTTCTTATTTCCAGAAGTCATTACCGTATATTTCCCAAGAGCCTTAAATATAAACTCTGTATGTCAATCAAAGGTCTTAAATATACTTATTTTCATAAGATCCTTTAATATTTTTTAACAGTCAGTTTAAGCTTTATGATTGTCCTATTTAAGTTTGTGAGTTTTACTTTTGAATATGATTGAATTAGCAGAAATTTCAGCATTGCTTTGTGTGATAAAAACTAGATGCCTATATGATCTCTATGGTTTCTAGGATTGAATCCTAGAATTTTACCATTGATTGTGACCTAAGATGTAATACTGATAGAAACTTCCGAGTGACACCTAAATGTTCCTCTTTGTCCTTTTCTTTCTGTTCACAGCTATAAAAATAACCCACAAGATTGTGAAATAATAATGTTTGGCTTTTAATACCACCCAAATCCTCAATTCTACCACATAGCTCCTGCCATTACCGTTCAGCCCTTGTATCAGAGACAAACAAAAGAGAAAAGCCTTACACTTTCTGTCCTACATCATGAACACCTTCAAATAAAGCTATAGCATCATATATGAATAGTAAGTAAATCACATTCCAGTTCCCGTAAATCAAGTAGATATGACTTCTTTGATTTTTTTTCCTTATCAGGTAGAGAGAGAGAGGTCATCAAAGTAGAACAATTATCCCAGAATCAAAAAAGGAAAAAAAAAAAGAAGGAAAAAGACCCTTAATAACGCAGATATACACTGATGAAATTAAGTACAACACCTGCATGATTTTGCGAGTCAAAGACACACTTGTACCATTCTGTATCAACATGTCTGACCATAAACCACCAACGAATCCTGTGAAAGCCATAACACCCCATGGAACAGCACTAAACCATGATGCTTGTCTCAGATCAACATTATATACCTGTAATAGAATCAATTATTACTTTCAGACTCCATTATCATTGGTATTGATTATAAGGGTTTTCCACCCTAAATTCTGTCTAATTTTTTCCCTTTCTTCTATATTTTCTCTCCTTTCCTCTATTGTTACTTCTCGCCTTCCTTTTTTCTTTTGGTTTGTGTTTCCTGTAAAGAATGTTATGGATTCACAACTTCTAAAAGACACATGTTTCACTAAGCATACTTCAATAAAATAGGAAAACCATGATTAACAAAGACTTACTGAGTTGAAGTAGATAGGCATCCAGGAAAGAATAACAAAAAACCCCTGCAAAGATTTTTCTCAAAGGGTGAGTTTGCATAAATATATATCTCATACAAATAGGAGTGTATGATGAATAAACACACATATTAACAGGCAGCAAAAACTTTCACTTCAATGGATAAACTCCCATCATCAAATAACTACTTTTTCTGTTAAACAAAACAGTTTCAACTTAATAAAAGAAGAGACAAGAAAGCCCATTATTTTACTTTTTGAAATGACATGATTGTACCCAAAGTATACTCAGATCCACGTGCATATCTGGCTCATGCAAAAATGAAAAATAATAAAAAATAAATGAATCGTGACATAATCCTTAGAGGAAGTAGGGACAGATTTGTATGCATTACCCAGCTATGCATTGCATTGGCAACAATTAGGGACCATGTTGGCATTTTAGAGAGCAACTTCCTGAAAGGAGGGATCGTTTTCTTTGTCTTAGGTTTATTGTCCACCAAGAAGGGCTTCTGCTTCTTGTTCAGTATATACTCCAACTCATATTTTGATATTTGGGGATGTCGATCGGGAGTACTTGATGTTGCAGACAACCAAACCAAAACCCACAGAAATCCAGATAATCCAAAAATTACAAATGGCCCAAAAACACCACCTTTTGACATGAGAATTGGGGCTAGAATGAGTCCTATTGCACTTCCAGATGTAAACCCAGCCATTGCAATTCCAACAGCCCTGGCTCGTTCTGTTTGAGGAAACCATCTAAAAGAAAAGGTTCACAAATTTCTCAACATTTTTTCTTCACAAGCGTTTTTCTACAACAAAGAATTTCATCAGGAGGCACATGATGTGCATCATCACTATATGCTGATCATTCATCAAACAAAAGGTGAATATACAAGTATTACCTAACTACCATGTTGTTCATAGAAGGAAGAGCTACACCTTCTGCAATTCCAAGCATAGCTCGCATGGCCAAAAGAGCCCATAAAGAAGTTTCTGCAGCCCAAGGAGTAAGAAATGTAGCTAATGACCACAGTGCGACACCCCATGCCATGACTACCTTACCACCATAATAATCCACTAAAGTCCCTCCAGCTATTGGTGAAACCAGGTATCCCCAGAGGAAAGATGACTGTATCAAACCATTAAAGGCAATTGAATTAACATAAACGTCATGGTTACTATTATTTGTTTGAGAAACCCATCAACCTGAGTTTGGACTATAATAAAATCACTCCTGTAGAATAACTGAAGTGCCAATTAAATAAGCTCAAAGTACAAAACTCATATTCATATTCTAGAATTTTATTCTCAAGTTTCAGTGACTTTATGGAATTTCTATACTATTAGCAGCATAATCTCAAAATTTTATAGCAATTGTTAAAGCTCTGATAGTCCAAAACCAAATTTTAGTGATATGTAAAACCATATTAATAACATTTAACATAAAATTGGTAAAGCAATATGAATATAAATAACTATATATAATTCAAAATAGATAAATATTATCGTTTCAACGTTGTAACTGGCTTATTGGCAAGCCACTCAACATGCATAACACTTAAATTTCAATACTAACTTCAAGGACCAATTAAATTGATAAATTAAATCATCAAAAAGAGAAACAAACCTGAACAATACCAGAAAACGATCGGCTCCAGCCGTGAACAAGTGACAACGGTACAATCGCTACCGACATGACCACTCGATCGGCATTACACAACGCCAGTGCCAAAGCAAGCATCGCAACAACTTTGATTCTCTCAGAAGTAATAAACTCGACGAAATTCGGTGCTTGCTTTTCTTCATCCTCAGCTGAAAAACCAAACTGCTTGTCGTCCGATGAAACTCTCGTCCTCACACGAGAGCTAAGATTCGGTCGGAACTCAAACGAGTCGTCGTCGTCGTTTCTAAGTTGAACCGTCGAAGAAACTTCTCTTATTCTGAAGCGTTTCGCATGCGGTGATTTGTTGAGGAAATGAAACGATGATTTAAGGTTTAGAATTTTTTTTGTTTGAATCGATTTACGGTTTTGTGAGAGATTGAGAGAGTGGTGACTGTGAATTGGTCGATTCAGCGCCAGCGAAGTAGAGTTCATGTTGGGTGACTTCACTGAAGAACTGTAGATGCTGCACAGAGACTGAACCGGGATTATACAACGTTTATTTTGTGCAATGAGTCAATGACTATACTGCCCTCACGTTCTGCCTTAATCGTGTGAAACTTGTTTGTAGTTTGTTGATCATGATGGCTGAATTGGGAATTCGCTAAAGTTATACTATTTTAAATTAGGTGCTGTAATAGTTATCCGTTTCGCCCATTTGTTTTGTTTAGAAGCAAGTACAATGAGCCAATGACCCGGCTCCCTTTCTGGCTCTGAGGAACGACGCCGTATTCTCTTGTATTGTCATGTCAGCTATTTAGAATTTTAGACGAGGTAAGATTGGGATTTTAAGTAGTTTTAAATAATTTGAATTTCAAAATTACTAATTGGTGAATTCAATAATGGAAGCTTATTCGTATTCCAACTTCCTTCTCCATTCAGGACCTTCTTGAAATTGGTTGTGGATATTTGGGTTGGGTGAGGTGAACCGTCCGTAGATATCTTATAAGAGCTACTACTACACTTTAAAACCTATTATGGCTTTGAGGGGAAAATTTTTATTAGATATATTTCATTTTACTTTTATAAAAATTAGAGAGATCATTTACCATTACTATAAATCTTGAGAATGAATTATTCTCATCCCCCATTACTGAAAGTGAATTTTCTAACTCTAGAAAGTAATATATTTTGCAAAATGCTATCGCGAACCATATTGTCCAAATCTAAGCTTATGAAACAATCTCAAGTTCTCAATTCCATTCATTGTTCTTTAAGATTCGTAGGGATGTAGAAGTTCTTTCTCAAAAGACTCCTCTATTGAACTTTAGATCTAGTATTGCAGGACATGTCTTCCACACTTCAGTGTATTTGTTGGTAAATTTTTAAGCAGCCTAATCAGTATTAAGATTTCAAACCCGTAGCCGTAGGCTGACTCATTATTGTACTACCTGGTGAGTTTGCAGGATACGTTAGGAAAACAGACTTAAAGGTCGATACTATGCCAGGGCCTTTATGATTTGCATGCCTCTGGAAGTCTGGAGCAACTTCCAAATTTCAAATTTGAACTCTTAAGATTCTGAGTTCATGGTTTCATGCAAATGCTACGCAATCATAATTCAGAAAAGTCTTCCTTCTGCCATAGATTTGTAATTACAAAGACCAAAAGCAGTACTGCCATTCACAACAGACACCACCAGTGCCATGCCTAGTAGACACTTATTGAACCATAATTTGTATCATCTGTATTTAAATCATATCTTGCTAGCATGCCTACCAAATAATGAATGCCGGCCTTCAGCAATTATCTCCCCTGTACCTTTATTTCTCACAATAACTATAGTTCCAGAATAACCTCCTCTTTGTCCTAAAAGCCTTGAAGTAATCTCCAACTCATCCTGCAATAAGCAAAACTATAGATCAAAGTCATACCTAAAGGAATCCATGTTATCATTTCTTTATTTCTCAATGCACTACAACAAGGTGCATAATCAATCTAAATCATAAAACATATAACATATATTCAAGGAGTAACACAATAGAAAAAAAAAAATTAAATAAAATTAAGCTTAATAATCCTAACTGGAGTTTTAACGATGAGCTACAGGCAATTCTCTCATTATCAACTTTTCTTAAATCTAACCCATTGTTGCAACCGACCTTAGTACAACACCAATTTCAAGTGATTCATCGGTTGTGTATATATATAACTTGATAAACATCTTAGCAAGAGAGGTTCGCCTATCATAATCTTGGTAAGAGACCATGTAAGGTTAAAAGAACAAAGTTGTTGTAACCTAGTATGTGAAACTTGTAACATAAACTTCAAACTTCTTACTAACAAGAATGAATGCTAACATTTTCTTTTTTTCTTTTAGCAGCGGTGCAAAGCTGGCGGCTGTAAACCCAAATAAATTGCACCCAACGGGAGTCCAACTATAGACCTGATGCTAACAGCTAAACCGATAACTATTCATTTTAACACAGACTTCAAGATGTTGAGATTAACCGAATTTTCGAGGATACTACACAATCTTCGAACAACTAAAACTGTAATTGTTGATGTTAATGCAGTCTTCAAGGTGTTAAGATTAACCGAATTTTCGAGGATAATACACAGAGTCCAAAATGTTAACATGTGTAAAACTATCCCATTATATAATAGAGAATGAAGCTAAGCTTACATTAAATTTAGCAGTCGAAACAAACGAAATTGACATGTCGACTGAAACGTTCATGGCCATGGGAAGACCCTCAACTTGGATCACGGCGCCACCAACTTCATCAACGAGGTTTGCAATCGCACCATTAGCCAAATTACCGTTCTTATCCTGCCACAATTCAATCCCAAATTGAATAATCATTCACTTAATTATGTGAAATTGTAATTTTCTAGGGTTTTAGTCGTAGGTTGCTTACGGTGAGGCGACGAGGAACATTGAAAGTACAGGTGATGCACCCGGGCTCGACTCGGTCAACTCGGATTCCTCTCAAAGCGAAATGTTCGTAGAAGCTGAAGTCAACAAAGGCTCGGTGCGGGTGGATGGTGAGTCGTGACACGCTCTCCGATTCCTCTTCGTTCAGTTCCAAAAACTCTCTCGCCTTCTCCATTCTTTACTCGGTTCGCTCCCTCGCACCGATTTGTGAATCAAAATGGGACAATTTAAAAAACAATCAATATTAGAGGGGAAACTTTATATGATTATTTTATTTATTAGAATATCGTATTGTTTATATGAAGCTATCAAATTAACATCATAATGTCACAAAATATTTAAAAATTCCGAATAAATTATTATTAATCAGCCAAATCCATGTGACTTGCACTTAAGTCATATGCTTTCATTCATATGTAAAAATCATAAAACACACGTGACATATGTTAACACAAGATTCTATAATAAATTGAGATAAAATTGATTTATAATAAAACTAAGGGTCCGTTTGGTTGGGTAAAATTACACATGGGAATGGGAATGAGAATGAGGTATTCCCATTGTTGTTGTTTGGTTGGTAAAAAAAAGCCGAGGAATGGAAATCCCATTACCCCAGGAATGGGAATGAGCCATTCCCCCCACCCCATTGGGAATCAAATTTGATTCCTGACTGAAATCAAATAAGAACAAGGTTTTTTATTTTTTTAAGAAAAAAAAGTTATAATATTTTTTTAAAAGTAAAATTAATTAAAAAATATTATAATATTATAAA
>JANLJB010029237.1:0-14072 GCA_026212285.1 Bursera cuneata | reverse complement strand
TATGAAACAATAATTACACATGGTAACTGACTAAAAGTAAAATACAATTGTTGACTTGATCTTTAAATCTTGCCAAAATCGTATCAGCCTCTTTGTGACTATAATCATATTCTCCAACGTTAGGTTGAATTTCCTATCCTCCTCACAAGCACAATGACCAAGTTTTGAGAAAGCAATTTCATTAAAATAAGTAAAGAATGTCAATGCTTCCTAGGAAAAACCAAATTAATATTTATTCTTGAAAAGATTAAATATCTGAATAGTTAAAAAGTAAAAACAACAATTGGACTAGAGAATGCTATCATTATAAAGTCTCAATTGAATAGATCGACCCAGTTTATTATAAAGTCGCAAATAAACATATTGAACCAATTTATTATGAAGTCACAATTGAACAAATCGAGCCAGTTCAAATTGTCGTATTCATTGGTGTCAATTAGGTGGTCTTTGAAATTTTGCAACTCTCGTCTCATTCAAGATTCATACAAGTGGCATAGGCAAGCTAGAAACAATCAAGCATATTCATGAGTGGCAACAAGTTCAAGAAAATTAGGCATTAGATCGAGCAAACAATGAAAGAACAATCTACAAGACTGCAAAAGATAAGTTATTATAGTATTGTAAAACTGAAGCATTTGGGAAACAATCTATATTATAATTAACAAAAAGAAATTCAATTACCTCTTCAAGATCTTGATTCTCAAGTTTTATTGATCACTTGAACATCTGAGAACATGAAACAATAATTTTTCTTGATTCAGTTTTATATGAAAGGAAAATTAATACTGATTGCAGCCATGCATGCACAAAGAAAAATGAAAATCACAGAATTTCGAGCTAGAACTGAAATAATGGTATGAGTAATAGAAATCTCATATTGTATATAATATATTGAAGTCCCTACGTGTTTTATTCTTATCAAATTAAATTCGGTTGCAAAATTCAAGTCATACCATCATCAACCAAAATGATCTTGGGAGCATCAATCAAAAGATATATATCAATGTTTTGATGCAAGATATTATTTAAGTAATCAAAGATGTATTAACTATGTAAAATTTCTTTGGTTACTGATGGATAATTGATAATCACAAGACACTTGTTGTGGTTGAAGAACCAAAGCAACAACACAATACAGAAAACTGCAGTAACAGCAGAATACCAAAATCTGCAAAAATAGTGCAGAAGCAGAAAACCAGAAACATCAGACTAATGAAACAGTAAACAAGCCAAGAGACATAGGGATTTCTATTAGTTCAGATAAAAACAATCCTACGTTCAGTTGCTGGTGATGGTCAATCTACTATGAAGAATAAGTGTTTATTACAAGGTAAATAATAAGAAGATTAGAGAGTTAAACACAGTCAACGCTCGTCTTTTGCTCTACCTTCCTCACACTCAAAACTCTCTGTTTTCACAGTGTTTTTTGTGTCTATACAATTGGAGAAACATAAGCTTATATATTTGGAGAATTAGTGCACAAAAGTAGAAATAAGTTTAACTGATTTTCGCCAGGTGTCTAGTCAGCACCGCGGCCTCGCTTTTCCAGCGCCAAGGTGCTAAATCTCTGTCTCCAATTCTACAGTTTCATTGTGCCTGCGTCGCGGTCTCAACATTCTTGGTGCCACGACGGTGAGATTCTGGACAACCTTCTGCATGAACCAGTGTCTAGGAGCCGTGGCCTCAAAAGCCAGAGTCGCGGCGTAGTTGATTTACTTCCACAACACTAAATTAAATTAAGCTCTACTAATGGAGTCATCAATCCATGAAATGAAGTACATATTCCCAAAATTCTTAGAAATTTTAATTACGAATATGTAGTTGTTATCCAGATGCTTTATGAGAAATTATTATAATAATTATATTAAAGCAATTAAAAAATAGGAGGAACTAAAACAATTTTTTACCTGATGAAACCCAAAAACTTTGCGAGATCTCTTGAGAGTTATAATTAAAGATAGATAAAAGAAAGAGTGAAGAGAGGAAAGTACGTTCTAATACCAAGCAAAGTCTACGAACGCATGATTGGAATTCATGGAATTAAATAAAGGAAAGCTAGTATGAATCACCTCCAACTTTTCCTAAAGCAAAAGGCACATCAATAATTTTGAAACTTTTATGTAAAGCGCCTCTACCCAACATGGGTTTCTTTGGAGTTGATTGAGAATCAAATTCCAATATTAATTGTATTAATACATCTATTGAATGTTATAATTAATTAAATAACATTCATTTAGAACGTCTTAGAGATCTATCAATCACCAGCTCCCAATTCAGAGGACAATTCGAGCAATCGACAATCTTATATCTCAAATGAAAAGAACATATATATCAAATGTTCTTGTATTAATTCTTCTGTAAGACTGGTACATCAAGGGTTCAGATATATCCAGCAATGATCACTTGTGCTATTAGGCTGCATGGAACAAATATTTGGTCATAAAATTATTAGACACAAAGCAATTTAAATAGTTGGAATTAAATTACTTTTATAAATCGTAGTAATTGAAAGAATCTTCCATCTGGTCCCATTTTAAAAATTAAACTTCTAAAATATTTCCATGAACTTCCTATAAAAAATCATACAAAATTGATTTCCAATATTTTTGCAAAAGTTACTGTCCAATTCCAATTTAAAAAGAAATTAAAATTAATGAATTTATTCAACATTTTTCTTGCACTATTATTAACCTAATCATGTCTAGAACTATCAAAAATCCCTTTAGAACCGGGCCTCCACAAGCCCATAACCCGTTTGGGGTGGGAATGAGGATCAAATATTTCTTCGAAATGAAATAGTTCATGATCTGCATAAACCACCAATTTACAAGTCATCAATTACCATATATAGAACATATATTAAGCGTATGTTTATCACGACTTAAATAGCTTTTTTAATATTCAAAACCTTTTAAAAAATTGTCGATGTTGTTTAAATGATATCTACGAAGAGCTTATAAGTGGTTAAATAAACGATTTTATATCTATTAGAAGAAACTCAAATTTGATGTTTTTGTATTAAACTCTTTTTCAACTTTTCTCTAAAGTTATAAAAGTATCAAAGAGATATAATTTCAGATTTGTTATCTTATTCTTCTTTTGTTAAAATATATATTCTTTTTGGTAATTTAATAATGAAATATTTGTCTACTTATTCATTCAAACAAGCAATAAGTTTTCAGTAACATCTCTGCTCCAATAACATCCAATCCTATAAATTTTACTTGAGTTAACCCAAACAAACCTATCCAAAGTTGATTGAACTCTTAGTGGGATAAACAAGGTTTTCAATTACAAACAAATTGACCAATCGCTAGAATCATCATCTGGGTCCATTTCCAATATGTATGAACCATCATACTTGAACGTAGCAATATGAGAAGCGAGCTCCAATATCTCCTCATCTGCTTCGAAACCATGACAATCACTGACGTCTAAATATACAAGTTCTTTGCAGCCTCGCAGTAAAACAACTAGATTTTTCCTATCAATGGTACCGCCATAGAAATCCAAGTACTTAATCTTTGGAAGTGAAGTGACAATGGCTGAAGCTTCCTCTTCTCTGATGTTAACGCCAGGAGCATGTAATTCACTAAAGTGCTTGCAGTTAAGGCCGATCTCGGGAATGATTCCACTCAAAATAGTTGAAGTTCCATCGACCTGTAAACACTCCAAATTTTTCAACTTTTTCATCAATTCCGGAATGATGCATAGGTCGTCATATAAAAGGTAACTGGGAAAAGCCAAAATTTTCAAGGCTGGACACCTGAAAACAACAGATTCTCT
The DNA here is from genome assembly GCA_026212285.1 of Bursera cuneata. Classification (NCBI taxonomy): domain Eukaryota; kingdom Viridiplantae; phylum Streptophyta; class Magnoliopsida; order Sapindales; family Burseraceae; genus Bursera; species Bursera cuneata. Next base: position 10,286 of record JANLJB010029237.1, on the reverse strand, counting down.
GTTAAAGATTTTGTGTTAATGTTGTACAATTAATTAATTATATTACAATTCTAAATTAAGTTTGGATAACTTACCCATCTGCCACATACTTCAATGCCTCCTCAGTACAAGAAATTGAGAGCACAAGCGTAGTAGCAATTCCGCAGCTACGATCAACAATGAACTTGATGAATGCAGTCGTAGATAGATCCTTGATTCCGTACAGATCCTTAAACCGATTCAAAATGGAATTTTTGAAGGATGGATCGCATGCAAAGGGAAAATCAAGGCATTTCCAGCACAAAGGATTAAGAGTTGCTTTGTACCATGACTTGCACACAAAAGGCACATGCAACAGCAGTGACTCCATACCCACTCTTGCAAACACATTCACCAAGCAGTCCATTTCTAGATCCTCCCACTTTCTTCGTTCCTCCATTTCTATTTAATTAATAGCAGAGAAAAATGTTATAAATAATTTCTATATATATTTCCTACATTGAAGTATCAACTGTCAATTAATTAGAGAGCTAAGCTGCTAAGAGTTTGATGCAGTACAACTTTGAAGTATAAGCATATTCAGTATTACTTCGATTTCAAGCAACAACAAAATTTTTTTTGATTAGAATTAAGATTAGGAAAGAGAGTATATATAATTAGTAAAGAAATGAAGGTAATAATAATAACAAAAATGAGCAGAAGAAACGAGGAACAATTGTCTTACCTGAAAATCCAACAACTGAATGAGAGAAGTACTATTTGAGAAGGAAGAATGAAGATCAGAAAACCCCTTCTAATGAAAACATTATAATGCTTGGAAATTATAAACAAAGTTAAAAGCAAACCAGAAGTAGTGCAGAACTCACCATAAACTTTAGTTAAAGCAAAGGCTGCTTTTGTAACCTTTTTCATTAGACTTATACAATGCATAGGATTTGATTGAAAAGTAATATTTAATTGCCTGAAAAACGTGAAGTAGTGTTTTCCCTCCTCACGAAGCAAAGAGTTTTGTTCTCTGCCAGCCTTATGATATTCGCAATTAAATCAACTTTTAATAATGATGATTATATCATAAGCTTTTATTGATATAACCAAATAATGCTTTTACTAGATTTTAATCAAATATCAAGGGGTCTTTTAAAAAATAACTAATCCCAAGGTTTTATATGATTTCTCCTACTATTCCCAAGTGAATGACCATTATACCTCTCCATATATAAGTCCTTCTTCTCCACCAAACCCATTTCAAATTTCAAACCTCCCTTACTCTCTCTCAACTCCTTCTCAATCTCAACTCTCTCTCTTTCAACTTCATAAATTAATCAACTGTCAACAACGTCAACGATGAGGAACAGAATCAATGACAGAGTAGAAAATGAACAGAAGAGAGGCGTTCGCGGCGTATAAGACGAACTGATCAGAGGCATATGCTTTCGTCGCTATGTTTTGCAAAAAAAGGATAGTGAGTTTATCTTTATTTTTGAAATGTGAATTTTTGGATGGATTTTGTGTCTATGGCTTGGATTTGTTGTTTTGGAGTATTTTGACTTGTGTATTGGAGTTTCAATGATGTATTTGGGAGTGATTTGGTGTATTGGGTAGTCGAAAATTGCTGGTTTCAACCAAACAAGACATTAGACTATCTTCAGACCCTCAAGCACATTCTACCATCATGGACGGTGAAGGTCTAGTGATCTATGACCAAATTGGCATGGCCTGTGGACAGCTTTTGGACCGTAACCTTGGGACTATAGCCCATAATGGTCTTGAGTTAATGGTCCATAGATTGGACCGCAGGCTATTCTAGAATGATCATGGATCGCCAAACAGTCATTTTCCATGATGGTCTGGTGACCAAACCAGCATGGCTTTTGGACGAATTTGTAGACCGTGAACACAGAATTGAAATCCATGATGGTCCGAACCGCTTTTGGATTATGACCTCAGGACCGCAGTTGTGGCACCCCGAAAACCCTTATACAAAAACCCCGGATGCCAACTATATAAATGAGATGAAATAAAATGAAAACCATGCAAATATTCTTAATACATATATTATAAAATGCATAAGTTTACATAACATTTAAAAATCTCTTTTACAAATAAGTTAAAATGCATAAATGTATGTCTAGGTCCATTCTAACTTTCTGAAAGTTTCTAAGTGAGCTCCGGAATATCCCCACCCGATGTCTGACCTTGAGCTCTGGTACCTGTGGAAGAAGAAGGGGTGAGTAAACATAGCCTAGTAGAAATATCACAACATACGCAAAACTATAACATTTTAATTAATGCACAATCATAGCGTTATACATATGTCATATCCACAACTCGGTTTGCTTTCCTTTACACACCTCCAGTCTAGTGTTTTCCTTGAGCCCCGAATCAGCCGGTCACCGCAAGGCCTAACACTAGATTCATATTATGAGTGTTTTCCTTGGGCCTCATATCAACTGGTCATCACAATGCCTAACACTCTAATCACATCGGGAGTGTTTTCCTTGGGCCCCAAATCACTGGCCACCACAAGACCTAACACTCTAATCTCATCCGGAGTGTTTTCCTTGGGTCCTAGACCACTAACCACCACAAGGCCTAACACTCAAATCTCATATACGTCACCTTTTCATCCTATTTCCTCTGACATGTCAAGTTCCACATCCATACAACCCATTATCATTTCTTTCAACGATTCCATCATCCGTATTACATTTGTACCCACATAGTCGTTTTTAACTCCAAATATCAATTACGCCCAATTAACGCCAAAACTATCAAAACGTACATTTATCAAGTTTACGCGTCAACAATCCATATACACATATCCACAACATAATCCGTGCCAAGTTCCATGCCAAAACCACAGAGCTCACGTGACTGAAAACAACACTACGCGTAAATACTTCACATTTCTACTCCCTATTGGAAATACCTGATAAATCTCTATAAATCTAGTACTAATCCCACATATGGGTCTAAACCTAACAATCCTAAGGGAAAATAACCTAAATCTAACCAAACCCTATCCCACATTCACAAAATAAATTGATTAAAATAGAATAGAGATGAGTAGAAATGAAATCCCTACCTTGGATTGCAGATACGCGGATGTCTGAAGCTTTCTCTCTCTTCTTTCTCTCTCTTTCTCTTTCTCTTTTCTCTTCCTTTTCTCTTTTCTTTCCCTTGCTTTGTCCCATAAAAATGAGGAAGGGGGCTGGTTTTATTGAAAAATTAGGGATTTGGGACACATTGGGCATTTTGAAATCTTTAATTCCATGAAATCCCGTATCGGCACCGCGATGCAGACCATTTCACGCCTCAGTGTGAAACAAAACCTCGGCATAGAATCAGTTTCACGCCTCGGCCTGAAATGGCACCTCAGCGTAGAACTCATTTCATGCCTCAGCGTGAAACGGCGCCTCAGCGTAGAACTAGTTTCACGCCTCAGTGCGAACTCTCTATCTGGCAGAAAAATATACCGAATTTGGAAAAGTCATAAACATGGAAGTTGTAGATATTTCTCTTAGCTTTCGAACGCCATTTGAGTCGCCTTATTCTGATATCAGAGCCCAAAATACTGAGAGGCATTCGTGCAAAAAATTTTACACAACTTGTTAAATTGTTTTCCCTTTTTCTTCGAATCTTGCCTTCTCTATTGCTTGATTGTTTTTTCACTCACAACACCAACTTACATATCTTACATTAACATGTTAAAGGGCCAAAATTTTATTATTCACAAAAATTTTTACTATTACAAATTTTTCAAGTTACCACAGTAGTGGTTGATGGTCCATACCATTTTTGAATCGTCAAACTGGCATGGTCAATGATGGTCCAAATGGAAGAATAAGGTTATGACATTCCAAATGACAAAATGAGGTTACAATGGTTCGACGTCTAGTTTTATACTTTTTCATGGTTTCTCAATCATTTTTAACTTGATGATGACACATAGAACTTAACCAAAAAGGAGTATGACTCTAAAAAGAATATTATTTACACAAATTTTCAGTAATTATGATTGCATATGTATGAAAATTTAGTATGTCCAATCTATTCTATTTATTTTAGATATGGATACTCCTCGCGTGACTACCAATTTGAGGACGAGGGTCAATAACCATTATAGTAGTCATTGTACGAACATGTCCATTTTGAGACCAATTAAGTTGGTGAAGGACAAGTTTACGTTGGCACAAAAAGCTCTATTTCGGACCACCTGTTTTGGACACTTACTAGATGTAAATGAATTAGTGTTCCTAGCCAAACTGGACCATCATATATTACTAAAAGAAGTAGAAACAATGTGGCTTCAAAATGAGATGTGGTTTGTAGTATCAAGTATTTGATCTATCATATTCTATTTGTTTTGATGATTTTCTTTGATTTGATTCGAATATATCTTAGTTGTTACTAATTGTAAATTTAGTTATTGAATGATTTTAGGAAAGATTATCCAATTCAGTGCATATGAATTTGAAATTATCACCGATCTTACCTTCGGGCAGCGAAGAAATTTCTGAGTAAACCTGTAGATTGAGAGACACCTATTTTAATGGTCAAAACGTCAAACTTCCTGCTCTGGACAAGATATCGGGGGGGATAGATTATATTACTATTCCTAATGATAATGCGGTAAAGTTGGCATTATTATATTTTCTGGAGCGATTCTTGTTATCTAAGAGTAGAAAGAGAATCATTTCGATTGCAAACTTTGAAATGGTGGATGACTTAGATTTCTTCAACACCTATCTATGGGGTTTAGAGTCGTATGATATGACTTTTGCCTCACTGTCTATCGTTTGTTCTTAGAGGAATGAGGGAACATTATTTAGACGGATTTGAAATGAAGCAAGAAGAGCATGGAACAAAAAAGTATGACTTGTTAGGATGTCGTTTGCTTTCTAGGTACACAACTAGAGTTTGATTATAGTTTAGATTTTATAAAATTCAATTGATAACGGTAAGGAAAAACCAAATTTTTTTTTTGTATGTTTGATATTAACAAATGAGCTTTTGAGGCAATCCCGTTTTGTCGGTTGAAATTTAGGGTACTCCTTAATAACAACATCCCATGTATAGTGAAATGGATTAATAAGTGAACTTTGTCAGAGGCAGAGGTGAAATAAAAAGTATTTATCTCTACAAAGATACTTCTAGTTTAATTTCTATGCATATTATGAAACACACGTTTGATAGTTCCTCTTACATACTCATTTTTCATAATTGTCAGAAACATGATAAACTTCCCACCTCGTAGCTAGTAGCTATAGATGAAGAGGTTTAGCAGCTATGGTATCATAGAGGGRTTGCAGCTGTTGGTGTGAGCAGTAGTGAACAACTTCATGTTGCACAATTTCTCTCATCTACACAGCTGTCCGCCTCTACATAGGGATCTTAGCCTATCCAGGTGCCTGAGTATATCAATCTGCCTAAGTGTAAAGTTGTCTGAGCCTGAGTCTATATAGGTGTCGACTTCTCCTGACATACCTGGAGGTATAATGGGTTACGACGTCAGTAATGATATAGCCCGACATGTTGATGAGACCGTTCACGGCGTAATAGCCAGGAATATGTTATTTCAAATTATTTAAGATTCCGTTTATTTCTCATTTTAAACAACTCTAATATATTATCGCATATTTATATTCAAGCTCGTGTGAATGCTAGACCTTATGAGCCTATGTTTGAACTACTCTTACAAAATTCCGAAGTGACCAGATTGATTTTGAAATGAAAGATGATTTCAACAAAAAGTTTGATCTATTGAATTGGAGTATCGATGTTGTTGGCTCAAATATTGTGGCAGTACCAGAGGTAGTTGACATGTTTCCAAAGCACATGCACACAGATGCCAACCTAATACTAACAGGAACAGCAGATTTTCATACAATAAGTGTTTCTGACTTACCTTCACTAACAGTTGTCCTATGCGTTAGATGATCTTGTTATTTTCATCACATGAGATAATGGAATGTGTGAGCACCCATGTCCATATTACTGAGAGTACCATGCAATCCCCTAAGGAGCAGCCAGAGATTGGAAAACAGAGATTATATGGATGACAACTTAAAAAAGTTATCTAATTGTTTCTTCGTATACGATAGAAGAGAGACCAAAGAAAAAATTAGGTGTTACAATCCTGCCCTTATGGCCAATGCCATAAAGGCTATGTATGAGGAGTGGTTGAAAGAGGACAAGTACTATCGAGACCTCATATGTATTCAATACAACCCATCATGGTTTCAACATTTGGAGACACATCCACTGTGGTTAGATGTTCATGTGAGTTTAATGCCAATGTTAAACCTTATCCAATTGTTGTTATTTTCATGATATTATGATCTAATCTAATCGTTTAATGTTTTTGTCAACATATCAATGCTTGGCTATATCTCGTCCGAGTGACGCAAGGAAAGAATGTAAATATTTGGCCACAAAGGAACACCTTTATCAACTGTTACTTCTACATATGTATACATAACCATTGCCATGTTTATTCTGGTTTACATATAATGGTTAATTGATCATTCTCGTTTACAGTCGAACATCAAAACATTCAAGTCCGTACACTGACATGATCTGCAGGAGGCAGAAGTAAACACTAGTGAAGATTATATCAAGGGCGTCCTCCCATTTTGTGGCAAGGCTTAGGAGCTCCTGGATGAAGTAACTACATCAAATATTGTACTTTTGATTACTTTTTCGGTTTATATAACAATAAAGTCATATGATTGTCACTGCAGGTCTTTCTATGGGTATTTACTAATAACCATTTTGTCTGTGCACTTATGCATCTACTACGATGCAGTATCATCATCTATGACTCATTGATTGTTAATTAGCATAAGGAGTTTATCATCATGAGAATCTGTTGTTTGGTAGAGACCATTCCTCACTTATTGAATCGATTAATAGTACCCGATAGGCGGCCAGATATCTATCATACATTGATCCCATATACCATAGAGCAGTTGGAAGGTGTACCCCAGGGGTCTATGCTACGAAGTTTATTGATCATCTAGCTCGTGATGTCTCAGTGGATAAACTAGGACACATTAATCCGGAGAAGATGAGAAGGAAGATGGTGATCGAGCTTTGGTAAAATGGTAAGAATAATAAAAAGCACAATGATGTCCCACTTAAGCGTCAACCAAATAATGTTATTTGTATAAGGAGGACAAACTATCCTTGATCTTTTATTTATGTATATGGTAATGTATATTAGTCGTACAGATGTTAATGTAAATAATTTTTTCTGATATTTAATTGAGTAATGATGTCAAAGCTGTAATTTTAATCATACTCATTATTATAAAAAACCACCATTCAAAGTTTAGATTACATATCGTAAAATAAAAGTACAAAACGACATAAAATGCCAATAATCATACTCATTATTACCAAAAAAAAAAAAAAAACCCACCACTCAAAGTTTAGTTTATATATCATAAATTAAAAGTACAAAACAATATGAAATGCCCATAATCATACTCGTTATTACAAAACAACCACTGTTAAATCCTGATTTGTATTGACTAATCTTTGTATATTTGTTTATTGAGTTTTGATTTGGTCAGTGACCAAATATGTCTGTGTATAAGAAGTTATTGTGTCTGCTGGAGGCTAAGTATGGAAGTGATTCAACTCTGTTGAACTTTGCTCACTCACTGGTCAATCAAGATGAAAAACAGAGAGTTCATCAATAATTATAGGATATGCCATTGTTAGTTTTGCTCGTCTGTTGATCAATCAAGTTGAAAAACAGAGAGTTCATTGAAAATTATGAAATTTGCCATTGGCTGTTTCAAGTGACAAGGCAATCTTCAGCACTATATAAGGACACTGTTTTCAGATTCAAAATACTTCTCTCACGTTCCAGAAATAGAATTTTTTTTTCGTCTAAGAGAATTTCTTGAGAGATTTAAGAGAAGGGTATAGGCTATTTCATTTGATTATTAGTCTTTTTCTTGTTTTCATAAGCTTAGTTATGCTTACTGATTCCTTCTCTGTTTAAAACTACTACTGTCATTGTTCATCATCTTATTCATCTCGACAGTTGGGTATTTTTGCTAGAATGATTTGTTGATCTTCATCTTTCTTAGATCTAAGTTCTATTCTAGCTTGTTAGTTGAATCTTTACCCAATTTTCTAAGCTTTTGCAACAGATTTCGAAAATGGGTTTTTATGCTCTTTGTTGTGAGCTTGAGTGAGTGAGTTTGTGAGCTTGATTTAGGGGGTATTTGATTCGTGTAAGCTTTGCTTAACCTAGATTCAGTAAAAGCGCCATCATCCAGTGTTAGATCTAGGTTGCCTAGATAGAAAATCCATGCATCAAGGTACTTGAGGATATGGTCTCGGTGGAGTTGGTCCAGCTGGGTTGAAAATAATTCTTGTGAAGAGGCATTCAGAGGGAGGTGCTGAATGGAGCTGTCTTGAGAGTTCTCAGAAATGTACAAAAATGAGTTAAAGTCTGCAAAGGTTTTGTGAGAGAGTAATTCATGTATTATAAGCTACTTCTTCATAGTGGATTTGTTTTCGGTGGCGACATATAACCCGAAGGGTTTTTCCTCACTGTGAGGTTTCCCTTCCCTACCAAAATTGTGGTGTTTTGTTTACTGCTTTATTTTGGTTGCTGGTTGTTTTCATTTAATTTACATATTATCTTTTCTTGTTTATTGCAGAGTTATTTTTCTGATCAGATTTACTAATATTGTTGCTTGTTTCTTACAAATCTGTTTGTTAATTTTTTAGATTTGAGTTTATTATCTTGTTGATGGAATGATTCGAATGTGTTGTTCATTGCTCTAGTCATGAAAAGTTTAAATGTCAAATTGGATTGTTTTAACCTTGTCCATAACACTCAGATTATCTTAAACGTGTTTTTGATAATTTGGTGAGATTTTTAATTCCGCATATTACACCTATTCATCCCCCTCTAAGTGTTGTTTGGGTCAAATCGTGTTTTCTCAACCACAAAGTTTACATTGCATATTACAAATGAAAAGTGCAAAAAGAGATAAAATAACCATTAACATCTACGACTCAATCAGGCATTAGTAAATGGTGCAAAAGTACTTGGAATGACTAATGGAACTTGGTTTTGGCACGTCTGACGATTATGCTCGCATTTCTTATATTTTGAGCACTTCTTATAAATAAAAATCTGATAGGGTCACACCTGTGGATAAAATTTGTCTTGTTGTCATTGTATGAGAGGGAGTACAACACGTGATCTAACATTATCAGGAATGACCTACTCTAAATGATGACCAAGGGGCATAACAGACATCACATAAGCATGTAGTCATCACTTGGCCTTAAACATTAGGCTAGAGTATTGGTGGAAATTGTTAAATCGGTGAGATCGCTACACCACTATTACATGCAGACATGATAGTTCATCGAGGTCAAATATTCTACATATGCATCTTATTTCATTCATATCAACAATCGCATTATACCACCATCATATACCTCATAGTGATTAATATCTATAGTCAATGCACAAATTGGCCTAGAACTTTTATCCTTTCCCCTATGGTTTTTTCTACCCATTCTAACAAAACATATGCCCGATCAGAAGCTTTTTTGCTTCTCTAGGCAAACCACTATGGAAGGCTTTTCCAAAAGTATTCTACTAGTAGAGTGATGGTAATAGGCAAGCATCTTTTAACTTACTATTCTTGGAATCCATTATGTTTGTGGTCATTATAGTAAAATGTTTACCAGGAAAATGACTGCGTGCCCACTTCTCAAAGCTCATTACAAATTAAAGGTATCAAACAAGATGGTGAGATCGATTTTATTTTTAAAAAGTATTAAAAAAATCTGATTGATGGTATGTTTTCGTAGCAATGAGATACACCTTAAATGAGTTTCTCATCGAACTTGAATCTCACATTTAGATTTTGACTTATATGATGAATACAAAACTAGTGATGTACATTAGGGAAGACAATCAAAATACCTTTCTGAATGCTTCTATGATGATCGATACGAAGACAAAATCTTCAACGTGGTCATTATGTTTATGAAGACAAGGTAAGAACTATTCTCATGAATCATCATTATCTGAATCACTAACTGATTAGCACTTAAAAGTGTACATTTATTATGAGCTTAAATAACATTTTTTTACACTTTAAGTGCTATTAATTTGAATATTTACATTGATTTGAGCTTAAAAGAATTATTCTTACCAATTGTAATTTTCGAATTCTTTGATGCGGGCCAAGTAAAATGAGCATAACTTTCAGTCCAGGAGCCCAATTGCTACAAACTTTATATGTCCAGAAACTTCAGACAAT
>JANLJB010029236.1:0-11798 GCA_026212285.1 Bursera cuneata | reverse complement strand
ACCTTGTGAGGACATGCAAAGAGTTATAAAAACTATGTTTAAACAACATCAAGATTTAGCAGGTAAAATGAAAAGTAGTTTTAGGGCTATATTAGTAATATACCTTATTAGTATTAGGTATTAGGTTGATTGCAGGTTTGACGTATAGTCTTTTGTACTCTTACATATCAAGGATCTAATAAATTTATCTCTCATACATAGATATAGGCGGGTGATACCAGACCACATTAATTCTGGTGTGTCTTTCTGTTACGAAGTTTATTATTCACTCACTAAGGTAGAGATTGTTAAGATCTTGTGGCTAGTTTTCTTATGCAACTTGAGGTTTTTAAGAAGTAGAAAAAGTAAAAGGAATAAGAAATTAGAGTTACATAAAAAATAAGAGTCATACTCCTATTAGAAATAAAAGATCTATATACTAAAGGTTTAGAAATAGATTTAGTTATGAAAGAAGGCTTGATATGAGAGGTTAGTGAAGATAAGTTCCCTTGTACGAATGTGAGAAGATTTATAGAAAAAAGCTCAAACAACATTGAGATTGAACATTTGAAACGAGAAATGGTTTTAGGGTTGTACTAGTATATCTATAATCTAGTAGAGTTCTCTCTCATCGTTGGATATAGGCAGGTGATATTAAATAACATCAAATATAGTGTCTTTTTACGTAATATGGTTTATTATTCACTTGCTATTTATCTTCATCTTCAATACACTTCAATATGATACTGAAATCGTGTCCATATTTTATCTACTGAGAAAACATTTATGGGTATTAAGCCTAGACATGCCAGGTTGGGCAGTGGCACCACCATTTCCTTTCTAGTAATAAATCTACCATTTCTCTCGAATGCTATATTCTATCTTTTTCATGTACTCGAGGATTTGATAATTGATTTTATTATTAAATGTGGGTCTCGTAGGGAACATTAATTTAAAGACTTGTCTCCAAACTCATACATGAATTTAGTTTTTAATTTGATTATATATAAAACAAAGAATATAGTTTCTTTTTTTTTAAAAAAAAAAAAACTAAATTTACTCATATGTGTTCTTAATTTAGTTTCAAGAGCAATAAGTCTTTTGTTTTGTCTCGGAACTGTGGTACAATTCTTTTATTTCTGAAAATAAAGGGTTACAAAAATTTGAGGAAAGACATTTAGATGAAATGTTAACAACAATTTTTAGATTAGAATCTAAAAATTATTATAAAATCTAAAATATATATATTTATTTCTTTATAGATTATATTCCAAGTGATGGTTTTGCATGATTCAATTTTGATAATCATGATTCATTTATTTATTTACCCCATTTATTTATGGAGGTGTCTATATATTTACCCCATTTATTTATTTATTAATCATGCCAAATCACATTATACAAAATCAAGTCAAACATGCCTTTTTGGTAACATAATTCATTTGAATTCACATATCTAATATTAGAGATAGGATTCTAGCTAGATTTTAGTACTGAATTTGAACCTGTACTATCTTAGGGAAAAATGAATATTAAAATTAAATGGAGTAGATATTTTTTTTCCTTCACCAAACGACATGCAAAGAATGGATGGATCACAAGCTACCTAGTAAATTAATGTTTGTTAGCTCCTGAAAATTGGTCGCCCCCACAATGAAAGATTTCAAGTACACTAACAGTAATTAATTGGTTTCAACACAAATGGCTAGTACGTACCAAAAAGTTATAGATGCATGGTACCGTTAGAATAATTTGCCAGAGTCTACAGCCCATCTACAGTTGTACGTATATAGAATGTGAAATAATTAATAAATAATAATAAACATATTGCTAATGTCTTGATCTCCATTCAATAAACAATGACATCAAATTGTTATTATAGACTTATCTTCATGCAATATGCAATAGTTCATCTCAATTGGATCTTGATCTTTCTTCAAAATGCAATAGTCCATTTCAAATAGGTCTGAACGATCACCATTCAATATGTAATAAGGCATTAAGGTCAAGTGATCCCAAGCCACTGATGAGACACTTATGAGTGAACTATTATTTGGCCGACATGGACTAGAGAGATGAGACTCATTTAATTTCATAATCTAGGTCAAAGCCTACTTTAGTGATATTTTGGGCATCAAGAATTATAGAAGTTAAACAAAGACATGATAATAATTAAACTTTCTTATGAGATTAAGTTATTTTGTTTTACTAATTTACGAGAAATACAATGAACCCCTCAAATTTGGTGAAATTACACCGAAACCTCTCATATTTTAGTAATATACAATAACATCCTTGCTAAATTATCAACATCAAAATAATTTATACTTAGTGAACTCAAGCAGTGACACAAATCATACGAATCATTCCTAGGTTCAATTATCAACATCAAAATGACAATATTATCAAGGCATCATTCTCTCTACCATCTCAATACCAGTAGTCCACCCCTACAAATAATTAAAAACAAAGAGATTTTTCTTGTAAACTTATATTAATATCTCCTTATTTTACAGTTGATTGTGCAATACAGATAAATCTCGAGAAAACACTAAACCTTAGACTTTTACTAAACTAACACATATTTCCCAAAAAATAATACAGTTTCCCAAAAAATTAACGCTTACCTCCCAAAAATTTGGAGAGTAAGCGTTAGTTTTTTAGGGATAAGTGTTAGTTTAATAAAAGTCTGTGGTTAAGTGTTTTCTCAAAATTTATCTGGGGGTAATGTTAATTTTCTCCACAATATATAATATCTAATATTACTGAACCTTTTCCCTTTCTGTCCACAATTTATTATACTAGTTATAAGTCAATAATTGATTTGAATGATTGATACTAACTCGTTTCTATATATACATAGATTCAATTTTAATTATTTAATCAATATTTATAATTGATATGAAAATACATCTTTTTATTATAATATTGAAGTATTTATAATTGATATAAAACACCTCTTTTTAGTTATAATATTAATCTATTTTTTCACTTTTCCATTTAAATATTAATTTATCTTTTATTTTCTATTTCAATATTGATTTTTTTGTAATTCAATGTTTACTTTAAACAGATGTTCAAGCTCTCTCTCTTTATAAATTTGGTTTCTTTTAACTAAAAATCATTTCATCAAAGAAAAAAATTTACAATTTTTCAATTACGTTTTACTTATCTTTTTTTTTTTTTCCTTCTCTTTACCAATTGAGTTGCAATACTTATTTTCTTTATAATAGACTCTATTTAATACTAATTTTTTTATATGATAAATTCATATATCTTTTATTTTATTAAAAACAATCTTGAACTGACCTCCTTGACTTGGCATCGTGGCTCCTCCCCTAATCGTTTTTTTTTTTTTTTTCTAAACAAGAAAATGATTTCATATTCCTATTCGTTAAAAAAAAAAAAGAACTTTCTCTATTAATCGTTAACCTATCATAGTATGATATAAATTTTCAATTAATAAAAATAATATAAAATGCATGAATACACTATCTTATTAAATGGCGGAGCCAGGCACATGGTGGGAAGGTGTCTCCCCAGCCGTTTGATCGAGTAGCTTCTTACTACTTTTACGAGTTTAAGCAGGTTTCCATATCATTATTAATAATATCTATGGTTGGCCCGACTAGATTTTACACATATTGTTAATATTTTTGAACTCTTTTAATAATATGGCTAAAACTATGGTATTATTTTGAGAAATTTTCTCCTACTTCCTTATTTTTTCTTGTTTTCAATCTTAATTTATATCAAATCAAAATTTACTTTTCTGGTATATTAATTTTTTTCTTCTTTTCTCTGATGGGATGTTTGATTTGGTAAAAATGCACATAAGAATTGGAACGGGAATGGGGTTTCCCATTTCTACTATTTGATTAAAAAAATAAACTTTAAAATGAGATTCTCGTTATCCCAAAAAATAAAATAGTCATTCTCACCACTCCCTATTAGGTTTTGATTCCTGACTCGAATTATAATAAAAAACATATTTTTCATTATTTCATTTCTAAATATTAAAAAACAATCTCATACTATTGTGTCACGAAAAAATATCTTTCATCTTCATTTCTCTTCTATTTTCATCTCAATTTTCATTTTAAATCTCTTCTTCATAATTATATTTTCTTCTATGATCTGTTGTAGTTTTTTTTTTCTTTTTTGTCTAAATCAATTTATCTATATCTATACGATCAATATTTCTTTATATTATATTTGTTTTTTGAATGATGATAAGAATTTCAAGTTATTGTTATTGTTAAGTTTGCTACTTCTTAAAAGTTTAAACTTATAGATATGGGTTTAACTTAAATATTTAAGTCTCTAATATGCCCCATAACGTGCAAGGCCCTTACATGCACTTGTAGGGTGGACCAGACCAAGTCTCACATGCCTTAGTAGGTCTTTCAAGTGGAACAAACAATAACTCTTTTTTAATCAAATGACACAGAGAAAATTCAAACCTGAATTGTTGGGTCACTATGGCTTCGATACCATGTTAAGTTTGCCACTTTTCTAAAAGCTTAAGCTTGTAGGTGTGGGCTTACCTTGAATATTTAAACATCTAATAGTTATTTCTTTTGATAATCCCTTTTGTATTTAAAAAATTGATATTGATTACGATTATGGGCTTTATAATTCAAACAGCTTCAAAGAAAATCAAATTTTGATTTTATACTGAATCAAATAGGAGAAATGAATAACCATTCTGATTCAGATTCCGTCCAAATCCGATTTCGATTCCGATTTCGGAGCACAAACCAAACGGACCCTAAGTGTTTTCTTTATGAAGTTTAGCTCAACTTTTAATCATTTTCTTTCATTCTTATTATTTTATTTAATTTTTAAAACTGATATCTTATTTTAACGTCATTATTACTTTCAATCTTTAAATTTAAACAAAAGATTAGGATTTCTCTTAAATTCTTTAAAATTAAATTTAATATTAGGCATTTTAAGATATAATAAAAATGGTTATTTTTTAGTATATATATGATCTGGTCCCCCGAAATAAACATCCTAGCTTCACCATTGATCTTATTAGTGGGATGCACATCTATTTGAAATAAGATTTATTTCTAAAAAATTTAGGATATGGTATCCCCTTGAAAAGGTGCAAGATATAAATTAAGATGCTTTTTTAGTCTTTGATTTTTTGATACAAATATACATATATAAAAATAATCCAATTTACATGACACCATCTACTTTAAACCATCCAATTACAGACAAACCTGTAAAAATGATGATTCTATGGTAAAAGAATAAACATGAATGAGAATTCAAATAATTTGAAGAAAATTATAGGTCGTTTTGTGAGGGCGGAGGGCATCTGTAATTAAAAGGAAAAAAAAAAAAAAACAAAGAATATTATAAATGTTAAGATAAACATGCCAAAAATTAAAGATGGGAATGGCTTGAGTTTGAGGATATAACAAGGCGCCGAAAGCTTTTCAAGTTCTTCATTAATTTGCGAGAAAAACTCTATCTCTTTTGGCTACGGGAATCCATCATATCTGATGCATAGATTAGAATATATCTCTATCATGGTGCCCTACGGGTACAGTAAATATCATTAAGAAAATTGAGAATTTTTTTTTCCCTAATATCCGTAACACTTTGTATTTCATCTGATTATATGCTTGATTTGCATCTAAAAAGGTTTGAAATGTGTCACACAAATGCATCACATCAACATATTTCATGATACATTTGATAAATAATAAAGTATCAATGTAAAGAATAAAGTAATTATTTATCTAAAATCTCAATGAATCAATTCCATATAATCCCTAAATATCCCACTACTTAATTTAAATCCTCAAAGCGTTAGAGAATAAAGTAGTAATTTTAAATTCTTAAACTAATTGATTTAGTTACATAGTGTTAGATAATGTAGCATATCATGGTATATAAGATGCTGCATAGACTCTCTTTATTATCGCAACGTGATGCTAGAGAGCCTTTGGGGATTATCCAATAAGCTCTATACAAGTACTAAATATGCTAAGATAAAAATCAAATTAAGATCTTCCAATTTTAAGAGTAAAGTCAATAAAAATGAAATGGATGGTTCCACATTTACACCCCCTTTACCGTTTAATAGCAGGCTGTGTTTGGGTTTAATATATAAAAACTTGTTTCACATGCTTAACCATTAGTAATAAAGATAATTTAACAAAGTTTTCTGATAAAATATCAAAATTTATGATCAATAGTAAAGAATTATTATTATATTAATTTATTATTTAAAGGAGAAAGTAATAAAATAAATTCGAAATCTTAAGAAATCTTTCACTTTGATTTGTTTATTTGGACAAATTTATTTAACTTTTCTAAATAATGTTTTAGATAGACCTTAGTAACTAATATTGAATAAATCTTTAAATATATTTTAATATTACATTGAAGTTTGAAGTTTTGATGAATTTTAATATTTTTGTTTTATATAAATTTCAATAACTTTTTATTGTAAATTTATTGGGTACTTGTCATAGAAATGGAGACATCTCAATTCTATAAGTAAAAAATGTATTCATAGATAAGGAAAAAAAATAGAGATCCATAAGTTATATTTTTGCCATTTTATGTTTATAGTGTAAACTTAAAAATTGTATAATACATTATTTTTTACTTTTGTATAATACAATATTATTTTATTAAAAAAATAAGGGTTAAATTGATGGGATTTGGGTAACTCATTAAATTAATAGTGGTTTTAGGTTTTCAAAATTAAATCCAATAAGCTAATAAGTCATTTGGCTTCATAAAATTTATTCGAGGCCTTTGCCACTCTAAGAAGCCATATCAACCTTTGGTTACCTCAGTTAGCTTTTCATCACCTTTTTTCCATGACTACCTTTTGCCCGACTACTTTCCTTTCAAGCTTTTAGGTAATTCTTCTTGCTTAATCTTTTTGTAGGATCTTGGAAGAACTTTCAAATCGTTCAAACGGTAGATCACCTTCACAAGAGAGGATCTACGAGTATTTAAAAATTTAATTGGTTCAAAAGAATACTTCATTCTTGTTTTAGAGAACTTTGAACCAGAGCCTTCTTGGTGTATGTCTGTCATTCGTTTTGACCAGAGATGAGAGGGCGTCTTGCAAAACTCTTTTGTAATTATGGAAGAGAGGAGGAGGTGCCGGCTCCCTTGCTTTCTCAAGGGAAAGGGGTGGTAAAGCAATGACAACAGAGAGGTGACAACCTTATGGTTTTACAAAACATAGAGGTGACACCACTTTGGTTTCTTAAACCTTTTGCCTTATTCAAACCCTTGTTCTGAGAGAACACAATCTATGGGGTACATTATCTACAAAACATAGAAATCTTTTTTCCCTAATCTCAACTAGCCAATGTATTAATCTTTACACTAAAAGTCACACTTTCTATTCTAATAAAAAATTATAGCCTGCAAGCTAGAGGTACATTATCTACTTAGGATTAAGGTAGATATGCCTAAGTTGCTATGGTATGTAGTTTTTGTTTTAGTCACGATGTTTACATTGAACCATAAACATCGCATAGCCCTTGTTCAGTATATTCATAATACAAAAGTTTCTTTGCCTTAAAATCTTCACTTTAATGATTTGAGACTCATTATCCTCATAGAGGTAAACGATACTACAACTTTATCCAAATAGATAGCCCAACTCTATTCATAAGTTGCGTACTTAATTTTAGCTATGATAAAGATGACTTTTATTTGTTTCATAATTGTTTACATCTATAAAAATATGTCTTACTCTTAAGGCATATCTCTAACAATCTTCTACTTACCCTTAGAGTAAATACTAGGGGTGGGCACCCAACTGGTCGGGTTGGGTTGGGCCCAACCTAACTATTGACACGAATTCGAAGCTAAGTGAAAAACCAACCCGATGTCAAGGTTAGTTTTTGGATGGACCCACTGGGTTGGGTCATTATTGGGTTTGGGTTAGTAGTTGGGTTGGTTGGGTCTGGTCAATAGCATTGACTTTTTTGGGTTGAGTTTGTCAGGTTGGGTAAACAAAAAATGAAAAACCAAAATTCAACTATACATGTGATTTACATCAAACAAAAAATCATAAGACTTATGCATGCAAACATATTAGAGAACATGAGATCAGACACTGAGGCACTAAAAGTGGAAATTTAAGAGAATGGAGGTTGAGGAAGCTTTTATGTAAATCCTAAAACTCACATGGAAAACCAAAAAGACCACAACATATGACTTGAAAAATAAAAATATAAAATTTGCCGCTTAAGAAATCTGTTCTAGAAGCAGTCCAAACAATTTGAGGAATCACCTTTGTTAAATAGAATTCAAGTATCGTAGCTCTATAAACTAAATTTTCATGTGTGGATAATTTCAATCTGTCTATTTATTATAATGTCACTACCTACAAAAGTTATTATTAATAGTTCATGACATCTAAGTTTCTGCAACTACATGAGAATCCACATGCTTAAATAGTAGCATTTTCTGCAGTGGACAACTAGACCAAATATTTCCTAGAAGAAAACACCAAACAACCTAACAATTACATAATCCTTTGACAACATAGTTAATTATTATGAGTTAACTCTCGAAGTATATATGACCACAAAGTTTTACCAAAATTAGAAGAATATAAAACAATATCGATCATAGCATGTTCTATTAAAAGTGATTCAAAGGTTCTATTTTAAAAGAACTATAGAGAATTAGAAACACTAAAAATTGTTTAAGAAACTATCCTAAAACACAAGTGAAAAGAAGCCATTGTCTATGTAACATCTAGTAATTTTAATAATGAATATTTAAACATGTTAATGTAAGATATGTTAGTTAAGGGTGTGGGTGAAAAATTGATCAAGCAAAAGAAGAGACAAAATGTGAAGAAAATAGAAAAGTAATTCAATAAACTGATATGAGTTTTTTGTAGGAACACTTTTGAGTAAATTGGTCATTACTTTTTTGTCCAGTCTCAAAATAAGGTAATTAAAGTGGCATTGGAAAGCTAAGAGATAGAGCTATAATTTCATGTTCACAACTTTTCTAAATTTTGAACTTATTTTCTCTAGGTAGAGAAACTATGCCGTAGCATGGTTTAAATTTACGCCATGCATGGTAGAAAGTCGGCGCCTAAGTGTGGATAAGGTTGGCGTCGTGGGGCCGAAACAGGATTTCATAACATTTTAACATTCCAAAATGACAATTATGTCCCATTTTCTCAAAAATATATAAACCAACTTCATTTTAGGGTTCTAAAACCAAAAAAAAAAAAAAAAGAACAAGAGAAAAGAGAGAAAAGAGAGACGAGGGAGGTAGAAGAAGAGAGAGAAAGGAGAGAGAGAAAGCTTCAGGCTTTCACGAATCTTCAACGCAAGATAGGGATTTCACTTCTACTCATCTCTATTCTATTTTGATTGACGAAATTTATTAATATGGGGTTAGAGTTTTGTTGGATTTGAGTTATGTGATTGGATTTTCGTTATTTGAGAATGGAGTTGGATGATTGAACCCCGTATATGGACTTTTGTTATGATTTCTTGTAAAATAGATGTAGTGATTGTGTGATTGGTTTAGGATAATGGAATTTTTGGTGTGTAAACTTTTGGATCACGTGAGGATGGGTTTTCGTGGATTGACTATAGAATTGGTTGTCGAGCATCCATGTGTAGATTTTGTGTGACTTGAATAAAGTGTTAGGCTTTAGACGGACCTACGTGTTTCATGGGATTTAAATAGAAACACTTGTGACTTGAATAAAGTGTTAGGCTGTAGATGGGCTTGCGTGTTTCGTGGGATCTAAAAGGAAACATTTGTGACTTGAATAAAGTGTTAGGTTTTAGATAGGTCTACGTGTGTCATGGGCTCTAAAGGAAAACATTTGTGACTTGATTAAATTGTTAGGCTTTAGATGGGCTTGCGTGTATCGTGGGATCTAAAGGGAAACACTTGTGGCATATGATTGTGGTTTGAGATATAAAGGTTGATAAACAATTGGATCTATTACTATCATGATTGCTTGTCGTAGGCTTACAATTAAAATGTTATAGATTTTTGTATATTATGAGATTTTCTACTGGGCTATGTCGCTCACCTTTTCCTTCCATAGGTATCAGAGGTTAGACATCAAGAGGGGATATTCTGGAGCTCACTTAGAGGACTTCCGAAGAGTCTAGAAATGCAACATTGCATGCATTCATGTATCTAACTAGTTTGTAAAAGATTTTTGAATACTATGTATTAATTACGTTATATGTTTAAATTCTTGCATTAAGACTTTATTTGAAAATTATCATTTTCGTTTACATATCTCACCCTTGAAATTCCTGTATAAGGAGTTTCGAGGCGTGGTAGTCTAGGTCTAATAAACCATTATAACTCAACCACGTACTTCACAATGAAAGCACTTGCCTTGTTGTTGCTTTCTTCTTCATGGGCTTCTTTTGAGGAGCCATGGCCTTTTTCTTCTTCTTGCCTTTGCCTTTCCTTTTGCTTTTCTGAAAAGTTCTCATATTGGCAAGAGTAAAAGCCTTAACAACATTTTCTTCACCCATTTTCCCTATCAAGACAATCTCAACCCTTTGCAAATCATAAATAAGATCCACTATAATATACTCGTTATGATTCAATTCATAATATAATTTGAATTATTTAAAGGTGTTCGACAGAGAGTTTAAAACCATATTTATCTATGTCTCCTGGGCTATAATTGTACCAAGGACTGCAAGCTGATTCAAGTAAGCCATGACTTTCATCATATACTCTCTAATATGCTCGTTGAGTCCTTGTTTCAATTTAATGAAGTTCTGAATAGCCTCTCTCTTGGCCTGGTGTCCTTGATTGTCAAGCATTCCATTTAAGCTATCGATAATGCTAGTAACATTTGACATCTCACTGTTTACAGTGTGCCTGAAACAAGTTACTAAGTATTAAAATTTCATCAGTGAGGGGCTCAGGAACAGGTTCATTCAATACCCATTTGATCTTATCAAATACTAGTATTGTATCCAATTTCAATTTTTAGTTTACGTGACCCTCTCAATTAATTTCTCATTCAGGACCGCGGCAATGGGGATTCATTTTCTATGAAAATTAAACATGCAACCATACATGAACGACCATTTAAAATAAATAATCTTTAGAATATTACATGAATGACTACCTCAACTCTATATGTGAGAGAGAATGGAGTTTCTTATTTGGACGTTCTGTAGGTAGTCTTATATACCCAGAGTAAACCAAGTAGCTCTTTTGCGTAAGCCCCTGTAAGTCTTTCTATTATGGTCTTGATATGATTTTTTTTTTTCCCTAGCATGTTTTTTCTTTCTATGAGTTGCAAAATGAGCATTTTCAATCCTTTCTTTATTTACCCACTCTTTTTGAGAATACATGGTCAATAGTTCATTAATTGATCATTTTTCCTTATATATATTATAAGTGTTTTCATAAGGTTCATATTTAAACGGAAGTGAGTTAAGGATGAAGTGAACTAGAAATGACTTAGATATCTCTATTTCCAGTGATTGAGTTGTTTTGCTATATCACTCATTTCCATATTGTGCTCACACACTCCATAATTTGGTGCCAACAAATTTTATGAAACATATATTTGTCATCTAAGTGCTTGCTAATGCCTTTTCAAAAGTCTCCAAATGCTCCTCAATAGCATTGAGATAATCCTTCACTTTTGCATAGTCAGGAATGGACCCATGAATACTTTTTCCAAAATGAGACTTGGTAAACATCATACTCAAATGATTAGGAGCGATGATTAGCACTTAAAAGTGAACATTTATTATGAGCTTAAATAACATTTTTTACACTTTAAGTGCTATTAATTTGAATAT